>APFE030109658.1:7982-39174 GCA_000404065.3 Pinus taeda | reverse complement strand
AAAATGTACTATGATACAAAATATTCGCCCACTAAAAACTTAAAACCCCCTAATTTCGCCAAAGGGCGAACATTCACCCCTAAAATCACCCCTAATACCCACTAGAATTTGCAACATACAAATCTTCTTCTACACGTGGGTATTTAGAGACTTCTTTCAACACATGAGCTTTATTTTGGTTGTTATAGAAGGTAAAATAAAGGAAGGGAATTTAGAAGCTGCTTGATAGAGAGTCATGATTTATTTCTTAGAAGTAAATTGTTTTTCGGCTTTGTATGCTTCTTCCTTTGCCCTGGTCAACTTTCCAAAGGTTTTTGAGTTTGACTCTTCTGTACTAGTGGCAGTTATTGCTTCTTTTGTGTGTTCCTCCTCTTCTTCTCTATCCCAATAATTGGGAATGCTCATGTCAATTATGAATTTAGGAATTCCTTTGACCCTTTTCTTTTGTCTTCTTCTCTTCCTTTTCGGCTTTCTCAGATTGTTGCTCTTCATAGAGCAGCCTAAGATTTGCATTAATCAAATCTGATTTCCGACCTAAATCATCAAGGACATCTTCAACATGTGCACACCATGTGGTGAGATAGTTCCCTATCTAATAGACATGTTCAAGATCAGTAGGATTCTAGGAATTAAGTTCTAAGAGTGGTGCACAATCAGCTCTTGTGGGTGGTTGTCTTGACTGAGATGAAGAAGTACATAACTTGGTTTTTGGTGGCCATTTTCCTCCTTTGACATATCTATGATTGGCATACTGGAATTCTTCTACAGGTGGGATATTAGATACATATGTATGGAACATCTTATTTACAACAAGAAATGGCTTCTCTTCAGGAATATATAACTAATCTGATGGAATATATACAATGGTTTCTTTTGATGGATGACTATATACATTTCGTGAAAAAGACTTGCGGCAGCTGGTCGATGGTTGCTCAAACTCTAAAATGGCTGGTAAAACATGCTTTTGTGGCATAAATATTGGTATAGGTATTGAAGATCTATCAGGTAATATGCGGGCATGACCATCACTTATAGACATTCTTCTTGTTTTATTTCTTGGAGTGTCTGTTGATGCCAAATATTTATACTGAATGTACTAGTCACTGAGAAGGGCTTCTTTGTCATAAGGAACACCTTCTACTTGAGCATTACTGACTCCTACGGTTACACAATCTTTTAACACTGGTCGCTTTAGCTTGGGATGTACAGTGTTTATGAGTTGGAAATATGTTTGGACTAACACAGAGAGATATTCACTATCTTCGACCATCTCAAGACCTTGGACTCCAACTAATAATTTCCACAATCTTTTAAATGAACATCAGATAGACTGATGGAATAGTCTGGGTAAATGGTACCATACTGACAACCTGAGGATAAATTTCCTAATATGGCTCCAATGCGAGCATGGTCATAATTTTGGTGACGGGTGTCAAAGACTTCAGATATACATGGAGTATTGAGTCCGTGGCGAAATAGTGGGGCTAGACCTATCCTTATCCCTCCAAAATGCAAATAAACAAACTTTTTCTCTTGAACATATTTTTTTAATTTTTTGATTTCATCTTCAGAAAATAAACTCAAACCAACTATCTATATAGAAAGACCAGAAATCTTAATTTTCAATTCAACTTATTTCAACCAATTTTTTCTTGATAGACTAAACATAGATGGAACCTGATAAATTTCTTTTGAACTCAAAACAGGTGGGTTCCAGCTCTCGAGATCGTCGACTTTTTCATGTTCAACATGATCACTTTCTATTGAGCGAGAATCGACTTCAGAAAACTGCGTCTATCTATATTAGAGAATGATCTTAAGAAGTTTGACATGATTTTAATATAAACTAGACCAGAGATTGACTAAAGCAGCGTTTATCTAATCAGCTATTGTATAACAACAGCTTTTCGAAGGCTTCCTGGCTGGCTTTAGACTCTATCTGTAGTTTATAGACTCAAGACCTGAACGGGGCTCCGATACAGATCTTGAGTCTATAAACTATAGACAGAGTCTAAAGCTAGCCAGGAAGCCTTCGAAAAGTTGTTGTTATACAATAGCTGATTAGGTAAACGCTGCTTTAGTCAATCTTTGGTCTAGTTTATATTACAATCATGTCAAACTTCTTAAGATCATTCTCTAATATAGATAGACGCACTATTTCTGAAGTCGATTCTCGCTCAATAGAAAGCGATCATGTTGAACATGAAAAGTCGACGATCCCGAGAGCTGGAACCCACCTGTTTTGAGTTCAAAAGAAATTTATCAGGTTCCATCTATGCTTAGTCTATCACGAAAAAATTGGTTGAAAGAAGTTGCATTGAAAATTAATATTTCTGTTCCTTTTGTACAGATAGTTGATTTGAGTTTATTTTCTAAAGATGAAATCAAAAAATTCAAAAAATATGTTCAAGAGAAAAAGTTTGCTTATTTGCATTTTGGAGGGATAAGGATAGGTCTAGCCCCACTATTTCACCATGGACTCAATACTCCATGTATATCTGAAGTCTTTGACACCCGTCACTAGAATTATGACCATGCTCGCATTGGAACCATATTAGGAAATTTATTCTCAGGTTGTCAGTATGGTACCATTTACCCAGACTATTCCATCAGTCTATCTGATGTTCGTTTAAAATATTGTTGGAAATTTTTAGTTGGAGTCCAAGGTCTTGAGATGTTCAAAGATAGTGAATATCTCTCTGTGTTAGTCCAAACATCTTTCTAACTCACAAACACTGTACATCCCAAGTTAAAGCAACCGGTGTTAAAAGATTGTGTAATCGTAGGAGTCAGTAATGCTCAAGTAGAAGGTGTTCCTTATGACAAAGAAACCCTTCCGAGTGACTGGTACATTCAGTATAAATCTTTGGCATCAACAGACACTCCAAGAAATAAAACAAGAAGAGTGTTTGTAAGTGATGGTCATGTCCGCATATTACCTGATAGATCTTCAATACCTAGACCAATATTTATGCCACAAAAGCATGTTTTACCAGCCATTTCAGAGTCTGAGCAACCATCGACCAGCAGCCACAAGTATTTTTCATGAAATGTATATAGTCATCCATCAAAAGAAACCATTGTATCTATTCAATCGGATTAGTTATATATTCCTGAAGAGAAGCCATTTCTTGCTATAAATAAGATGTTCCGTACATATGTATCTAATATCCCCCCTGTAGAAGAATTCCAATATGCCAATCATAGATATGTCAAAGGAGGAAAATGGCCACCAAAAACCAAGTTTTGTACTTCTTCATCTCAATCAAGACAACCACCCACAAGAGCTGATTGTGCACCACTCTTAGAACTTAATTCCCAGAATCCTACTGATCTTGAACAGGTTTATCAGATAGGGAACTATCTCACCACTTGGTGTGCACATGTTGAAGATGTCCTTGATGATTTAGGTCGGCAATCAGATTTGATTAATGCAAATCTTAGGCTGCTCTATGAAGAGAAAAAATCTGAGAAAGCCGAAAAGGAAGAGAAGAAGACAAAAGAAAAGGGTCAAAGGAATTCCTAAATTCATAATTGACATGAGAACTCCCAATTATTGGGATAGAGAAGAAGATGAGGAAGACACAAAAGAAGCAATAATTGCCACTAGTATAGAAGAGTCAACCTCAAAAACCTCTGGAAAGTTGACCAGGGCAAAGGAAGAATCATACAAAGCTGAAAAACAATTTGCTTCTAAGAAAGAAATTATGACTCTTGATCAAGCAGCTTCTAAATTCCCTTCCTTTATTTTACCTTCTATAAACAACCAGAATAAAGCTCATGTGTTGAAAGAAGTCTCTAAATACCCGCGTGTAGAAGAATATTTGTATGTTGCAAATTTTAGTTGGTATATTTTAGATCTTGACAATTCATCCAATCCAGGAGAATCAATCTGGATATAGACTGGTGCTCTGTATCAGATGTAGGTCACCACAAAATTAGATAATTTTTCTATAATGGTCCCGAAAAAAGAATGGCCAACATTGTATATGATTGGTGGGTGGGACCATATGATGAGGAAAGAAGAGCAGTCATGGAAGCAGGACTGGCCACTTTAGAACTTTTATTGAAAACACAATTTGTTCCAGAGCCAGTAGATGAGAAAAAACAATCGATAATAGACTTAAGCCGCATGAAATTAAATTAAAATATCTTGATCGATTTGATAAAGATTTCATGGCAAAAGTCTTTAAGGCAAATCTTTCTAATGACACTGCTAAAAAAATATCATTTTTGTCTAAACTTCCAGGTAATCTAGGAGGTCTTATTATGAAAGATCTAGATGTACAGAATAAGAAAATAGATCACATATATTGGGTTGATCTTTTCAGGTGTACAGAAAAGGTTAAGTATTTGTGTTGGCGAAAGAAAGCACACGATATTACACCTAGTTCAGATGTCTGTAGAACAATGCTACCCTGGACACCCTTTAAAAAGAAGAAGAAAACAAAAAGGTATGGAAAATTTAGACCCAAAAGAGTCTCCAACCCAAGGAAGCATTTTTGAAAATTCAAATTTTTGAAAAAGAGAAAGAAACCAAGAAACAACAATTGTTGTTTCATTTGCAAACAAGAAGGCCATTTCGCACCCAAATGTCCTAATAATTCCTCTCCTAAATTAAAAGCTTGTGTTGAGATCGAGGAATTCAAGGACGATTGGTCTTTAGTTGATTTAGAAGACGTAGTTTCTGATGTATATATCTTAATAGAAGCTTCAAAAGATGAAGATAATGGCCAAGCTACTGTACAAAAGATGAATATTTGTAATTATTGTTCTAATAATGATATTTCTGAAGAATTGCATTATACCGATCAGTCAGATGAAACTGAGACAGAAGAAAATGAAGACACCACCGATGTTTCAAATGATGATTCAGATTCTGAAAGCTTGCAACAAACAGGTAAGTAGCTGATCACAGTATTGCCCGAATTAAATTCTTTTTGTCCCTATCAAAAGAATATTGATGCTTCTACAAGTTTCAAAATTCCCGAAAATAATAGAGCTGAAGAGCAAGCTCTATTAAAAAAGATTATTAAAACAAATAGGCTCATTTATATCCCAATACAAGTCCAAGTCAAAAATGAATGGATAAATGTTGATGCATTCATCGACACTGGAGGATCAAATAATCTGGCTCGACCATCTTTGTTTAAATCTCTTTGGAAGCCACTGCAAAATATTCTTGTGTCTGAAACAATTGGGAGATCTGTTCAATTGCCACATTATGTTGATAAAATCTCTTTGAAAGTTGGGGGGAATATTGTAAAAATTTATGTTATTCAGCATTTTGATCCATCTACCAGTTTAATGCTTGGAATGCCTTTTATTAACTCCGTGTTCCCAGTCACTATCAGCGAAGATAAGCTGATAATAAATTTAAAAAAGAAGGCTATTGCTGTGCCTAGATTATCTATGGCAAATTCTGAGGCACGAAAAGAAAATAGTCAAAAGAAAGTAGGAGCAAGAAAACCTCTTAAAGACTCCAATAATTGGCAAGAATTTTTACAATTATATGAAAAAATAATGGAGTTAAAGAACAAACAAAAGGCATGCATTGATCAAAATTGGTCCACTGAGCAGATTTCTATGCATGATAGATTGTTAGAAAGTTGCTCAAACAATCCTTAGCAATTCTGGACAGTAGAAAGCCCAAATCAAGAAATAGTGACTCTACATGATAATGGAGTCAAAGGAAAACTAATTCCATGCACCCCCACAGATGAACAAGAAATCAAGACACAGATAAGTGAGTCGTTAAGTATGAATCTTATTGAACCTAGTATGTCTCATTACTCTTGTTCAGCATTTCTGGTTAAAAACGATTCAGGAATAGTTAGAGGTAAGCCTAGAATGGTAACTAACTAAAAAACTCTGAATGCTATCACTCAGGGTTTTCATTACCCTTTTCCGAGACTAGAAACTATTATGTAAAAGATTCAAAACAGTAAAGTATTCAGCAAGTTTGACATGAAGTCTGGATACTATCAGATACAGATCCAAGAAGAAGATAGGCGTAAAACTGCCTTCACATGCCCTGCAGGTTTTTACCAGTGGAAGGTGGTACCCTTCGGCCTAAAAAATGCCCCTGCATTCTTCCAAAGAAGAATGAATTTTATTTTTGGAAAGTATGATTTTATTGTAACATATATAGATGATATTCTTGTACATAGTCCAGATATTGAAACACATCTCAAGCATTTAGAGATTTTTCTGAGTGAAGTTCAAAATCATGGTATAGTCCTTTCAGAAAATAAAATGGTTTTATTTCAAGACAGTATAGACTTTTTGGGGATCAATGTAGTTAATGGAAAAATACAAATGCAACCCCATGTTCTTACTAAATTGTCTTAGTTTCCAGATGAATTAAAAGACACTAAAGAATTCAATGATTTTCAGGTGTCTTAAATTACGTTCACAGATATATTCCCAGGTTGTCCGAAAAACAACCCCAATCAGAAAACATCTCAGAGAAGGATGGTCAGCAGAAGCTACTGCAGTAGTTAAAGAGCTTAAATTAGAATGTCAGCAACTTCCAAAATTACAACCACCAGGTGACGGACTTTTGATTTTACAAACTGATGCTTCTGATAATTTTTGGGAAGTAGTTCTTTTTGAGAAAAGGGAGAATGAATAAGGAAAGGAAGAAGAAAAACTTTGGGCATATGCCTCAGGTGAATTTTCTCCTAGTCAAAAGAATTATTTTATTGCTGAAAAAGAAACTTTAGCAATTTTTAATGGGATACAAAAATTTGGACTATATCTGGCACCAGTAAAGTTTCTTATAAGGACTGATTCTATGAACTTCAAGTATTTCTTGTCTACCAAAATTTCAAGACAACTTGCTAGAGGAAGATTGCTCTCATGGCAGATTTGGTTTCAACAATTTGATTTTGATGTTCAATGGATACCAGGCAATTCTAATTTTTTAGTAGATTCTTTAACTAGAGATATGAATAAAGCTTTTGTCACAGCACCAGGGAGTTTCTTTATAATACCAAGAAAAGGCCCCCAAGATGATAATTTCATCACATTTGTAGACAGATTCAGGATTCTTGAAAGCCATGTGAATCATTTGACAGAAGAAATCAAGAAAATTGTGGGTCTGCGTCTAAGGAGGAATCAGTCGATTTGAAGATGCCAAGCATGGCAGTGTAAAAATGTTGGTATGTCTTTAGGCCTAGACGTTGATTTGGTAAAGGTATACCCTTTACCCAACATGAAAGTAAAGATTCATTTCAAAAGTTTATCAGATCTATGGTCTTCTCAATTCGCTGACAATATGATTTGGATCCTCAAAGCATTAAATTATGATCAGTTAATTGGAGGAATAGACTTTTCTCTAAGCATATATACAGGAGCTCAAATGTTGGATTTAGAAGCTATTCCAATTAAAGCAGACTTAGAAAAATATCTTTTGTCATTAAAAATTCCCGATATTTTTGCAGAACTTGAAGCATCTTTTCTCCAAAGATTTGATGAAAACTATGCTCCCAATGACACCTTTCCCCAATATGAATTTTTTGAAAATTTTGTTGATTGGGAGATTAAAGAAGGATTCTGCAAGAAAAAGCCATCTACTAGGACATCTCAGTGCGTCCAGAGAACCCTGCAATATCTAAGGACTTTCTCATCTCCTTGGGATTACCAGAGCTTACAATTAAGAGAAATTATTTCTCCAAATCCTTTTTCACAAGTTTTCTGTCATGAGATAACAGGAGAAACCAAGACCAATAATAATATCGAAAGGATTAAACAACTGACTCTTTGGTTCAAAGAATTTGGGATGTTGAAATTAACAGAGAAGCGACAGGTTTTACAACAATTGGATGAACTACAAGGTGAACCAAAAGTTTTAGGATTCATGGTTAATCAAACAATGCTAATCACAATAAGCATTATTTCAGGAAACTGGAATAATAATGTAGTTCATATTATTAGTTTACTGCTGTCAAACAAAATTTGTGCTTCAATGATTTTTGAAATGGGATGGCAATCAAAAGCATACATTAATGAAAAATGTAGATTATTGGTCCAACATGCAAATGAAACTTCCACTAACATGTCTCAGATCTTTAAGTGGGAGTTTCTAGATGGTATTGAGTTGGTGGTTCAGCCTTCTCCCGCCTTCCGGTAAGTTTTTAAAGATTCCTTTCTAGATATTGATATCAGCCCAATACCTTTTCTAAACAAGTGGGAAAAGCAAGAAGTGATGCTCACCCCACAACAACAAAACCTCCACAAAATAAAAGTAAATCCGAACCAAGGACAAACATCAAAAGCATCTCTAAACGACAACAAAACAATATCAACAGATGCCAAAGGAAAAGGTAAAATTGAGGAATCTACTTTTCAGGACATATATGCAGATGCACAGGATCTGCATGATATCAATTGGGACAAAGAGTACTCAAAGATGATGGAATACAACTACCTCAAGATGCTAGAGCAAAAGGCCTTTGAAAGACAACTGTCTTCTCATGACGATGATTATGATTTTGACCAAAGTCCGAAAGGATACTGGTAGAATTATTGTACTGGAAAGATTGAGTAGACACCATCAGTTAAAGAAAATGCTGACTAGACCCTCAATTATTTTCACTTTGTGTCATATCTTAGATAGGTTTAGATTCCTTTAGGAAGTTATAAAAGAGAGATCAATGGAAAGAAGCCCACAAGGTTGGACGGAGTGCTTCTTGATCTTGATCTTGTATTGTAATCTTTCAAGCATTGTAATTTTGATCTTTGAATTAATATCGAAGCCTACTGGGTTGCCTGTCTGAGGACAGTTTCTATCATCCAAAAGAACTTGGAACTATAAGGCGAAGGCGTTTGAAGACCCATTGGAGAGAGGTCATAGTTGCATGTGCATGTTCGGTTGAGGAGAAGAAACCCGCTTCAGATCTGCTATTCAATAATCTTCGAATTTGATCAAGAAGTAAGTTTTAATATCAAGGCTTTATATTGTTGCATTGTGCTTGGTTTTCTTAGCCTCCAGTTAAGTGGTCCTATAATTTGTGTGCTCAGTTTAGTAAAGCTTGCTACAATTCCGAGAACTCCACGCGCTACCCAGTCGCCTCTTGCTATCCAGTCGCTTCTTGCTACCCAGTCGCCTCTTGGTATCCAGTCGCTTCTTGCTACCCAGTCGCCTCTTCGTTACTTTGTTAAGTTGTGTGGATGAACCAAAATTGCTTCCACTTATGGACATTTCACCATGTCAATGTCTATTTTGAAATTCACATCTAAGGCGGGATGAACATCAACGCGTTTTCTCGCGCCGTTTATTCCTCTTTACCACCACATTTACTGTATCAATGCCTGTTCATGAAACACAATGAAATTCAAAATAATTATATTTCAACATTTTTTATACAACTATAATGCAGGAGGTTTATATAAACAAACATACCAGCTAAAGATTTATGTTATGGGAACTAAGATAAAGATTAAGATTTACCTGAAAGCTAGCCACCATGTTCCTATCCATTGAATTTCTTGCTCGTATGCTCGTGAATTAAATGGGACCAACAGGTGCCTGTAATCAAGAAACATTCCATACCTAACATATAGTTAAAAGATGCCAGTGTGTCTGAATATAATCTTCTCCAAGATCGGCAAGAATATTCAGGCTCTTGGGGTAAATCTGAGAGGAACACTGAGACATAATTAATTGCTAAGAATATTACAGAAACCTATTGCATCAAGAAGTCAATCGTTCGAATCCAATGACAGGTAACAAGAGTGTTAATAACTTTCCCATGGGAGGCAAAGGCGCCGACATGTCCTTCAACAAGAATGCAATCTTACTAGGTTTTGTTCAAGGGGATGCAGTCTTACTATGATCTGCTCAAGGGGAGATGGATGCAAGATGAATTATATGTTTTGTATCCACCTAGGTCTTGCCCTTATGTTAGCATTGATTTTTAAAGAATGGTAGAATGGATTCTAATTAAGAAAGATAGATGGGAGATGGATGTATGATGAATCATATGTTTTTTATTCACCTAGGTCTTTCTCTTATGTTAGCATTGATTTTTAAAAATGGTAGAATGGATTCCAATTAAGAAATATAGACATGGCAGGTTCAAGATTGTGAACTTCGAGGTGATCTACTAGTTTGAATATTGTTGTGGTTGAATTAATAATTTGTCTTCTTTTCTCAATATGTTTCGAGATGTTGTTGGGTTTCTCATATTTGCATGTAATGCGTAAGTTTAGTGCCTCTGTGATGCTAGAAAGGTTGAGAGACAAACTGCCATTTGTCATTGTAGTCATTGTATGTGGGAGGCTCCATAAACCATAATTAATGGGAATCCATGTCTTGCTTTATGAGAGCTACAGTTCCTTACCATTAACTCACTCATAAGTACAATGACAACAATATGTTCATTCAATATTATTTCAAGGTAATTCTAAAATCTATGGTCTAACCATCAATCACAACTAGGCTGGTGAGCCAGAAACTAGAAATAGGAAACTAAACAAGAAACGAGAACGGTACGAGAAACAGAGTTTGGAGGTTTCATATATAAGAGACGAGGAGAGAGAAAAAAACGAGAATAAGAATTTGAAATATAAATATTTAAATGTATAGTTCGATTCTCTCCAATATTGTTAATTTTCTCATGACTTTTATACTTGAGATTAACAACAGAAGGAACATATCCAAGCAATTCACAGAGATTGGTTCAAATAATTTTTTTATGAGCACCTTTGGCCTCTGCAAAATCCATGTTGCATCCAAGTTCCCAAATCCATATCCTACCTCATGCATAAGCCTTAGTGGTATAGAAATCTCATTTTCGTAATCCAAATGCATACACACAAACAAATTATTTTAAATAGTTTAGATACCCAACACAAAAGGAAGAATTCCAGAGAAAAACTGGAAAAAGAACCATGGTAATCACAACCCTTAATGTACTTAAAAGCTACTTTGACAATCAATACCTTTCACTCTAATACCTAGTGTAACCCATTATGATTCTATAAATTTCACCCATCTCATCTTTAATTAACTTAAAAGTGATTAATAAAAAAAGTAAAGTCTCATTTAGGTATCTTTAATTAAACTTAGAACTAGTTAATTAAAAAAAACAAAGTCTCATTTAGTATCTTTAAATAAACTTAAAACGGATTAATAAAAAAAAACAAAGTTCCATTCAGGTATGTTACATGCAAGTTGATTTTCTTTCAACATTTTTTCATGTCTGGTTTTTTAAAAAAAAAATCAAATTCCAAGTAAATTATTCATAAGGGAGTAGTCTATAATGCGACTTTTCGGAGATTCCGATCATCCGAAAAGTGCATTATTCCGGCCCACCACCCAAACGGCCTTTCCCTCTCCGTTAGCTCCGCCACCTAGCGGGAACGTGAACTCCGTTAGCTCTGTCACCGTCACCTCGCACGCTGACTGCCTCTGTCAAATTCACCAACCCCGCCAAGCCTATGGCAATCGCGCCAACTCAATTTGAAAATTTCATGTGAACCAGCATCCCCTGCTACCCCGCCATTGCCCAGAGCAGAACCACCGAGCGAGGAGGGTCGTGCAGGGTTTTTGGATTCTCTCTTCTGGCGACCCTTTCTCTTAGCTCTCGAAGGCAGTTCTGGTAAAACCCAGCAAAAATGCATAATTAATAAACTAACTTCTGGGTATTCAAGAAGTTCATGGCAAAATGGGACAGAATAACAAAGGCAGGCATACCCTAACACGTTTACTGGTGCCGACCTTCTCGACTCTGTCAACAAAATACTGGAAAGAGACAGAAGGTAGCAAGCGGGAATGCCATTGAATGAAAGCCTCAATCAGGTTACCCAGATCACTTACCTGCCAAGAAAAATGAATCCAACCACAACAAAATAAACAGGGGATGTAATGGAAATGAAATCCCAAAAGTAACCCGATCATAATAACCACTTTACTCTCCTGAAACCTGTCTTTCTTTTTCAGAGATGACAACGGATTTTCAGAGCTGACAGTGTGTGAAGTCAGTCGTACCTGAGTCCCATATATGGCGATACCCAAATAATGTAGTATATGGTCACAGTTGTTCAACCCAGGATTCATTCTTTCCATTCCTCGGCCAGTGACAGAGCTACCGTTCCACACAAAGCGGCCAGTACCAACCGAGAGAAGCACACATTATAGTCTGGCGCTGCAATAGGTTGAAAGAGCCAAGAGCAGCGATTGAAAATTGTGAGTGAGAAAATAAAAGAACCAGGTCGTGGAAATGCAACACAAATCCTGGCGAGTGCAACAAATCCTGGCGCCGACCTTCTCGACTCTGTCAACGAAATACTGGAAAGAGACAGAAGGTAGCAAGCGGGAATGCCATTGAATGAAAGCCTCAATCAGGTTACCCAGATCACTCACCTGCCAAGAAAAATGAATCCAACTTCCGTGATGGCCTTTGGGCAAGGCCCGCAGGAATTTATGGGGATTTTCCCCAAAATGTAAACCTTATGGAAAACCATTCCTATACATTTCAAGCTGGAAATCATGTTTATTATTATTGTTTTTATTTATAAATATTAATCTAATTCCACTATCTAGACATATTTCCCAATTCAACCGCCTTGTTTCTGCTTGCTCATTATCGTTGTCCATAGGTTCAGCATTCATTTTCTAATCATGTCCGTCAAATGGTCATCAAAAGAGCTTAACAGTTAACCTCAATATTTGTAATTTTTTTTTTTTCAAAAGTAGTTGTTGAACCCAAGTGCCTGTTAAGCTCTATAAGATCATGGTTTGGCCTTATAACTCATAGGCTTTTAGTGTTCATTTGGGTTAAGAAAATGACAAATTAAATCTCTCCCTTGGTTAAATGGAAAAAGGCTGCATTAAGAAGTAGCTCAACATTCTGCCTGGCAAAAATTTTTAAAGAATTATTTAGGTTGTGCAAATGACCTCTGAAATGCAAACCAAATTTCTTAAGGGTACCACTGCCATGGAACCTCAACATTTCGTTCCCATCAGCGAAGCATCGAGGATGTTTCTTGGGTAGTTTACTGGCCTTGTTCATCACTGTTTCTCGATATTCCTCATATATGGCCAGTGCCTTCTACGTGTTATTCACCCTGAGAACTCTCTTAGTCTTTCCATATTCAATCCCTGAGTTGAGCCAACTGGATTTGAAGATGATTTCCATAATAGTCCTGGTAGAATCACCTTCCTTCAGCTCAGTCACTGCCAATGCAGAAAAAATAAGCTAAAACCACGTTGAAATTTTTAAGAAAAACCCAAGAAGAGATTTTGTAATTATAGAGACCATATTACAAAATGACACAGCATAAATGCATACAACAGTTATCATTCATATTCATATGCAGACCCTATGGAGAAAAACCCAAATGCCATAGCTGTCTGTAGGTAGAACTTTGAATAACTTAAATTCAATATTTGACATAGCTTTTATGTTAATTATTCTTCTGTATCCTTTTAAATATTAGATTTCTTGAATTTCTAGGCATGCAAAAAATGGATATGCAGTTGGAAGCCTCTAAATCAATGGTGATAAGTAGACATTTCTTTTAAAACATTAACAGTTAAAATATTTTTCTATCTTTATATCTACTGCAGATAGTGCAGATTCCATGCATCTAACGTATGCTAAAAATTTGCTTCATATCTCTTAGATACTCAAGTCTGCAATTTACATAAGTTCAAAATAATAAGAAGAAACATTCCCTTTTACAACATTTACAGTTCCAGTGCAGATTCCATGCATTGTTGGATACTCAAGTCTGCAATTTACATAAACTCAAAATAATAAAAAAAACATTTCCTTTTACAACATTTACATTTCCAGTGCAGATTCCATGCATTCAACAGATACCATAAACTTTGCTTCATATCTGTTAGATATTTAAATCTGTAATTTACATATACATTTCCAGTGCAGATTCCATGCATTCAACAGATACCATAAACTTTGCTTCATATCTATTGGATATTTAAATCTGCAATTTACATAAACTCGGAATAATAATAAGAAACATCTCCTTTTACAACATCTACATTTCCATTGCAGATTCTATGCATCCAACAGATAAGATAAACTTATTTTGCAGAGAAACTTGGCTCCATATCCAATGGATATTCAAATCTGCAATTTATATTAACTAGAAACATTAACAAGAAACATTTCATTTTGCAACATTTACACTACTTTAGTAACATATGTTGATCTTAACATTGAATTTATTAAACTTCTGGTTATCAAAAGTCAATGGACATCTGCACTTTGAAGGTTAATAAATTCATGGTTGAAAGATGCATCTACGTACACAGACTATTCTTTTACAAAATTTTACACTCTTGATAACTTCAGGAGACTTTTCTTTTGCAAACATTAACACTTCAGGAGACATTTTCTTTACAAGCATTTACATTCACTTAAAATAACTTCTCTTTAACAGCATTTACACTCACTTCCAATAGCTTCAGTAACATATGTCCATCTTAACATTGAATTTATTAAACTTCTAGGTATTAAAAAGTCAATCATGGAGATCTGGACATTGAATCTTAATAAATCAATGGCTAACAGATATATCAATGCAAGTAGACATTTCTTATACAAACATTTACAATTGTAATAACTTAACATTGGATTTGCTAAGCTTCTAGGTATCAAAAAGTTCTTAAGAAATTGAAGGTTGAAAGATAGAACACTATTTCCTAAATTACAAACATATAAAATTCCATAAACTTAACAAACCCATTATAGTAAAAGAAACCACTGTTCAACTTCTTACTACCATGGTTAGTTAGCTGATGGCTCTGCAGTCCTTGAGCATTCATGCAATGTTGGCTGCACTCGAGGCAAATGCAGGCTGCATTGCTCATTTGAGCTTCTGGGTCCTGGAAAACTGGTGCACTGACCTTTCTGTGTGATGAAACAGAGGAGGGAAGATTTTTCTCAGGAGTTATGAGGACTGACCCACATCCCTAAAATGTAAAATTCGAACTAGTATGAAGGCACAAACTGAACATTTTTTTTATTGGTATGTCTGTACCCTGATCTGTGTAAATATTCACTTGCAGAAAACTGTCCAAGTCCAAAAGGTAATTTTAAGTGAATGTAAATGCTTGTAAAGAAAATGTCACTTAAAGAGAAGTTATTTTAAGTGAATGTAAATTCTTGTAAAGAAAATGTCTCCTGAAGTGTTAATGTTTGCAAAAGAAAAGTCTCCTGAAGTTATCAAGAGTGTAAAATTTTGTAAAAGAATAGTCTCTGTACGTAGATGCATCTTTCAACCATGAATTTATTAACCTTCAAAGTGCATATGTCCATTGACTTTTGATAACCAGAAGTTTAATAAATTCAATGTTAAGATCAACATATGTTACTAAAGTAGTGTAAATGTTGCAAAATGAAATGATTCTAGTTAAAAGAAATTGCAGATTTGAATATCCATTGGATATGGAGCCAAGTTTCTCTGCAAAATAAGTTTATCTTATCTGTTGGATGCATAGAATCTGCAATGGAAATGTAGATGTTGTAAAAGGATATGTTTCTTATTATTATTCCGAGTTTATGTAAATTGCAGATTTAAATATCCAATAGATATGAAGCAAAGTTTATGGTATCTGTTGAATGCATGGAATCTGCACTGGAAATGTATATGTAAATTGCAGATTTAAATATCTAACAGATATGAAGCAAAGTTTATGGTATCTGTTGAATGCATGGAATCTGCACTGGAAATGTAAATGCTGTAAAAGGAAATGTTTTTATTATTATTTTGAGTTTATGTAAATTGCAGACTTGAGTATCCAACAATGCATGGAATCTGCACTGGAACTGTAAATGTTGTAAAAGGAAATGTTTCTTCTTATTATTTTGAACTTATGTAAATTGCAGACTTGAGTATCTAACATATATGAAGCAACTCGTTTTAGTATAGACACATGAATTTTATACATAGGAGTATGCATATGTCACCTTCAAATGTTTGAATTTGCCCAGAAATTATGTACAGGTCCAACAACTCGTTTTAGTATAGACACATGAATTTTATTTTAGAAAATACCACAGAAGAACTCCATTTTGAAGAAATATGAGGATGCACAGCAATAACCATTAATAAATGTATTGGTAAAGTTGATTTATTTTTAAACCAAAACAAAAAAAGTGTTGTCAAAGAGACACATCTTCAAGTCTACATATACCATACATATCAGCTACTTCCCTTTTATATAAGAAGTGCTTCAGGTGCAAGAGGCATTGCAGTCTTTGTTGTATATAATGATTTATTGCATTATGTCATGTGAATTGTCATTATAAAAAGAAGTGTTGGAAATTACCCAATGAAGAAAGAGAAGACAAGCTCATAATCAGATATGCAAGTACTTGATTATTGGACCATTCAACACTTTATTTATATAGAAAAGATGAAGTACATGTACATACTTGCAACTTATCTCAAGTTGGAACAATTTCAAACCCTAGCCAGTGAAACCCTAACAACCAACTCCTCATATATAAGAATCACACCTAACAAAAGCTGGTCACTACACCAAGAATCCTCAACAACCTAGCATCATCAACTGTAATGACATTCATGACACGAATGCTGGTATGTGGGAGATTAAAGAAGAAGAAGTTGGATTTTCTTTCACAACTTGTTTGAGAAGCCTACAAGTTGGTTAACCTTTATGTCTTTTCCTCAGCCCTGTTGGTTTATTCTGTGTCCTGGTTCAATATGCAAACATTCAGACACCATATTAACAATGGAAACAACAACCACTACACAATTTAAGAGAAAACTAAGAGCATAAACATGGAAACAAACCTGGAAAATCACCAATTTGGGTGTTGTCAATGAGCCAATCTTGTTCGGATGGAGGTTGATCCATTGAAGAAGTTTTGTATCTGTAAGATAACAATGCAATTTCCATCAGACCAAATAATATCATGTGAATTAATACAGGGATCAAAATACAAACTATATCAATTAGGGATCCCATTAAATGCACATTGACTCATGTGATCAATAGAGTGATGGTTCTTCTGTCTACAAGCTTCAAGTGAAGGCACAATATGGGGATGGTGCACCCCTGCAAATATTCAAACACTACATTAAGAACATCAATAACAACCAGTGCATACAGATAAGAGAAAAGGCATAACAACAAACCTGGAAAATGACCAATTTGGGTGTTGTCAATGAGCCAATCATGTTCGGATGGAGGGAGATCCATTGAAGAAGCTATTGTATCTGTAACATAACAATATAGTTTCCATCAGAGCAAATAATATGATGTTAATTTATAGAGGCATCAGAATACAAACTACATCAATTAGGTGTCTTGTCAAATGCACCTTGATTGATGTGATAAATAGAGGGATTATGCTTTTGTCTGTGTGTTTCAAGTGAAGGTACATTATTGGGATGGTGCACCCCTGAAAACATTCAAACACTACATTAACAACATCAACAACAACCAGTGGACGCAGATAAGAGAAACGACATAGCAACAAACCTGGAAAATGACCAATTTGGGTGTTGTCAATGAGCCAATCATGTTCGGATGGAGGGGGATCCATTGAAGAAGCTATTGTATCTATAACATAACAATGTAATTTCCATCAGAGCAAATAATATGATGTTAATTTATAGAGGCATCAGAATACAAACTACATCATTAGGTGTCCCATCAAATGCACCTTGATTGATGTGATAAATAGAGGGATGATGCACCCCTGCAAAAATTCAAACACTACATTAACAACATCAATAACAACGAGTGCACATAGTTAAGAGAAAAAGCATAGCAACAAACCCGGCAAATCACCAATTTGGGAGTTGTCAATGAACCAATCATGTTCGGATGGAGGGCGATCCATTGAAGAAGATGTCGTATCTGTAAGATAACAATGTAATTTCCATCAGAGCAAATAATATGATGCTAATTTATAGAGGCATCAAAATACAGACTACATCATTAGGTGTCCCATCAAATTCACCTTGACTCATGTGATAAATAGAGTGATGTTTCTTCTGTTTACGTGCTTCAAGTGAAGGCACAACATTTGGATGGTGCACCCCTGCAAACATTCAAACACTACATTAACTACGTCAACAACAACCAATGCACATAGTTAAGAGAAAACACATATCATATAATCTCTCTCTAGAACTTACTTGGGACATTAGAGGATGCATTGTTAGAGCGAGGACGACCACGCTTGTTGAGGTGTTGAAATTGAAATGGTTCATCTTCAGATGCAGGGACATTCAAATCAATATCCAAGCTGGCATTTTTTTTGCTTCTTTTATTTTTCTTTTTAGGACTAAGGAAACTCTTCTTCCTCTTTAAAGATGACTCATAAGCACCCAACCCAAGGGTGAAGTCATAATCCATAATATGAAGATCATTAACATCATCCACAAATTTTTTAGCCAAATCAATCAATTGTTTTGTCTTGCTCACAGTAGAAGGAGGACTATTCCGAAACAGGTCTAGATAGCCAAACAACTCCTCTCTCAACAAATTAAGGTCTTCAACATTTTCATCATCCAAAATAGTTGTGCTAGTATCTGCATCAAGGTTTGGTGCCTCTATACTTATCTCAGGAGGGGAATTCAATGTATTAGGTGTGGTATCAAGATCCAATAAAGGGTCTGAATCCATTAAGGAGGAATGTAACCAATCTACCTTTATGGCATGCTTGCAAATGTTTCCACAAACAGACCATGGGCAATCACAAGTGATAAAATTTGTGTGATTCCATATGATAAGATATTGCTTATTAGGTTTACTTTGACTCCTCACCCAATAAGCATGAGATATGCTCTCATGAGGCCTGCAATCACTATCTGGAATTCTTCTAGCCTTTTCCATTGATGATTCAAGTTGCATCTCTTTCTTGTGGTTGTTCAAATATCCTTGTTTTTTTAGAATTTCCTTGAATCGGTAACATGGATCAACGTTTTTTATTAGAGTATAGAATAGCCAATCCAGCCTACGAGAACATTTCTTTCGTCTATCACATAGAAAGGTTGTCTTGAGATAACCATGGTATGACTCCACAGCATTATTTGTCTCCTGATTTGCATGAGGAAAATCTCGGCAGCCTTTAACCCACATCCCTAAATGTAAAATTCAAACTAGTAAATATATATTGTCGTTATAAAATAAAAAATGTATGAACTAAAAAAAATAGTATGCGAACTTACGCATTTTTTCACCAGCAACCCAATTCTTGTGGAAATAGTCCAAAAACTTCTCCTCGGTTGCAAATTTGGTGAAAAAACCATTGATTGCATTATCCACTTCATCATTAGAAACATTTTTCATGATATAACCAAGTTCATTGAAAATCTCTTTTGCTTTTTCTGAACTGCTGGCCAACCGATTAACATTCTTTAGCCATGCCCTCCTTACATGCCAAATACACAAGATCACTTCACATCTGGTGATTTTCCTGCCAAACTTAATTCATTTTAAGTGAGAAATATTTAGAATGAATGCAACTTGCAATGTCAAATAAGAATATTGATGTTACCTCAAAGCAATGATTTCAGCCAATGCATCATCAACCATAAAGGCATTGACCTTCCAGTCAGGACAAAGCTGGAAACACCTATGCATGAGGTGCTCCAGCCATACCGCTATATCTTGTGATGTATTACGTGACATCACCACCCATGCGACTGGAACCCCACTTTGTTGCTCATCAAACACCGCAAGCGTGTACAACTGATACTGTCATATTAAAAAAAATGAAGTTAATTTTAAATCAATAATCATATTGAGTCATTATAACCAAAATGATTCATTAAAGCTATCATTGCAAAAATACTCACTCCATATTTATTTGTACTAAATGTTGAGTCCATGGCTATCAAGCTATTATGGGATAACTTGACCATAGTTTCCAACATCCATTTTGTTTGTATTCCAGCGATAAAAGGGATCTCTCCACCATTGGGCTTATGGTAGAAGAAGAAATCATCATGGTGTTTTTCATACCAGAGATTCACACTCATTTCATCTTTGCTATGCAGTTGGTAGTTTTCTTTTGTCAGACGATTATAGATGTTTACAATATCTTTTCTGCGTAAGAAAAAATCCCTAACCTGAGTTGTAGGATGTATGTCAACATATTTCTTAATATGCATTTTACAAACAGAGTCAATTGGCACTTGAAGGAAAAAACAACTTTCTAAATAAGAAATCATGTCTCTTGAAAGTCTTGGCTTCCTCTGAGGGCCATCATCGCCTAAAGTGTCGTGTTTGCCATGACAAGGCCATCCTTGCCCATCTTCATGATCATACATGTTGTATGTTATTATTGCAACATCAGGATCTCGAACCATGACCTTTATAATAAAATGGCATTGGCAACCCCTCTTTTTGACAATTGAACGCCTTGGTTTGGTTTTCCATTCTTCTCTCTTGTCCTCTGGGCCATATGAGCAAGTATAACTACAAAATAAATTTTGAAATGTCAACACATATGACAAATGATAAAGCATGGTTAATATCAACATGTAAAGAAGGCTTTTCTAAAATACTTACAGTTCCCATAGTAACGCAGCACTAGGCCTTGAGCTTGGAGTTTTGCTTTTTCGACGCTGGAAGGAACATGGAGCATCTGGATTCGATTCCTCTCGTTGAATAAAATCTTTAATTCTTAGTTTAGGAATTTTTGCAACGCGGTCAATATTCATGTTCGTCTTGTATACTTCAGACCAAACTAAATCTTTACTAGAAAATATGATTTTCTCTTTAGGGTCTTGCACCTCAAGCCCCATAATAGTCTTCCATTTCTTTTCCATGTTGTCTCAATGTCTACAAAAAAGCGTTGAAATGTTTTAGGAAGTCGAATCTAACAACTAAAGTTTTAAAAGAGAATAAATAGAAAGAAGGTGAAATGTAAAAAGAAAATATTCTACACTATTTATTCAGCAAGAACCCCACATTCTTCTAGTTTGTAGTACAAAAACATCAATGACAATGGTGACGTTTAATTAATAAATTATTTTCTTCTTTCAGTGCACACTAAAAAGGGACTGAGAGCCGGCTTCCTGAGCAGAACAGTCAGGTACCTATTCAAAGTTCTACCTACAGACAGCTATGGCATTTGGGTCTTTTTCCATAGGGTCTGCATATGAATATGAATGATAGTGAACAAAATAGCGGTTGACAGATTGCTTGGTATGGCTGAGGAGTCAAGCCAACCTCAGCGTTCGTGAGGCTGATACGGGTGTCACAATGTCACCCATGGCTTCTCACATGGCTTCTCGCAGCATTCATTGCACTTACCATCTTTGCTGTACTGATCAATATGCATTTTCCTCTTCTCACGATCCACCACCAGCCCTCAATAATCACAACCACGCAGGGGATGATGTTGAAGACGGAGAATTATCGGTCCTTGTAGCCAAAGAATCCTTGTATGCTCCTCAAACTGACTATTTCAAGAGGCTTGAGATTAACGATGGCGATGCCAGAGCTCGCCAGAAGGCTTTCTCCTGGATTTTGAAGGTAAAAGAGCCACATAGCATTCAAAATTTCAATGCCCAATTGCAAAATCTAAATGTTGAATGCTTTGAACTACTGTTAATAAATGCAGGTTTAGGCACATTACTGTTTTCTTCCAGAGACAGCCCTGCTGGCTACAAACTACCTCGATCGTTTTCTTTCCTGCACACAAGTTCAGGTAGTTTATTGCAGCTGCTGATATTTTTTGGGTTCTGCTAGCATGGCCAAAGCAGTTAAAAACATATTGGGTTTATATAAACATCTTTAAAATACCTGCCCATTTCTCTTTAAAATACCTGCCCATTTCAGCATTCCATCCAAATGCCGCCAAATACAAACATAAAAGGAAAAATAAGCTCATACAGATACAGAGTTATAAACTTGCATGATAAGGGTGTATGCATGTTGAGCTTGTCTTATTGCAATTTGTTGTAATGGATACTGAAATTGGTTGGGTAATGGATTTTAAGAAAGGAAAGTACATTTTCTGGAGAAGAAAATGTTTCAATGCATCTATAGGGAATTTTCGGTAACCAAATGATGGGAAGCTTTGCTTATAATTCACCCTCTTGTTTCACTGCGTCTCGTTTGAACGCGGGCTTTTATACTCCAAGATACTCAACAATAATTCAGCTTAGTCTCAACGCACTATGTTTTACTTTTTATTTAGGTATAGTTTTTCAGTAAATTTTATTCAAAATTTATTTAGAATTGATCTAAAGGGTAAATTTATTTCCAGCAACAGAAGTCATGGGAAATACAGCTAGCATCGGTAGCCTGCTTGTCTTTGGAAGCCAAGATGGAAGAACACCAAGTTCCTCTGCTTTTTGCGCTTCAGGTTATGACGGTAATTATAACTTTGATATCAGTGTAGCGTTTGCTTGTGTTTGAAAATGGCGGTCTTATTTTGTGTTTGCAGGTAGGGGAAGCTGAACATGTTTTCGAACCTGAAAGTTAGCCTGGTGCAGCTGTGCAGTGCACGGGCCTCAGAGTTAATATCTGGCCAGCCTTACAAGGACCCGCTTCTACGTTAATTTTTTTTAAAAATTAGCTAAAATTTTGGATGCAGAGTTTGGCGGAAAATTTGGACGTTAAAATCTTACCAAGACGACGACGGAGTAGTTATTCTGACTTGAGCGATGCGGAGGAACACAACAGGGAAGTAATTCTTGTGGATGCAACGAAAATTCTGGGTATACGCAGAGCAGCAGGGGATGCAATGCAGCTGAGGAAAATTCAAATGGAGTTGGCGGGGTGAAGCATGGTGAAGAGTTGGCACGATGAAACATGGTAAAATTAATGCTGGGAGTTGGCAGTGACCGCGGGAAGTTAATGGAGCTAGCGTTTGGCGTCGGGTAACGGAGTTCACGCTCAGGCAAGGTGACGGAGACGGAGAGGGAAAGGCCGTTTGGGTGGTTGGCCGGAATAATGCACTTTTCGGATGATCGGAATCTCCGAAAAGTCGCATTATAGACTACTCCATTCATAAGTAACAATTAATTCTTTATACACTAACTCTGCAAGCCACCTTAGCGTAGCCTTTGAAACAAACCGACTCTATTTGGAAATGACATACTCAAAATATTTTATTGTTAATATTTAGATGGATCAATACAATTCTTTGGCTTGATCAAGTCATTCCTAGGTCTTTGCCTTGGCCGAGTCATTCCCAGGTCCAAGTTCTATACACTCAAAGAAGACGCAGTGCAGGGGCTTTAAGTTATGAGTGTTCAAACAAATTTAAGCACAAAACTAAATCAATTTCAAAGGTTTTACTTGAGAAACGATGGCGCTGAATCTAATCATGGGGGCATGGAGCTAACTGATGGCGCTAAATCTAATTGGTTGGGGGTGTGGAACTAACTGAATTGGATACCTTTGCTGAATGATATCGATAAATCTGCTCTAGTCTGCAGCTTAATTCCTCCTCAAACCTTGCCTTACCACTAATTTACATGCACAACTACAAAAGGAAACTAATTTGCATGTAGTTCGAAAAGTTGACTACTGTTGGAATAGGATATCGATAAATTTTCTCTAGTCTATAGCTTAATTCCTCCTCAAACCTTGCCTTACCACTAATTTACATGCACAACTGCAAAAGGCAACTAATTTGCATGCAGTTCGAAAAGTTGACTAATGTTGAATAGGAGTTAACCTGAGTGGGGAAAGGAGATAATTAAATGGAGGAGAAATTGAGGTGAAAACAGATGAACGTTTCTGGAAAAACAAGTTTTTGGCCACCTAAAATGAGAACCGGTGTATAAGACAACGTTTCCCGTGCCGTCTCATTTCTAGAGCGGTTTTTCCAAAGAACGCTGACCATTTTCACATTTCTGGTAACATAGGTTTTATGTACAATGTTTTATTGTTTGGAAATTTTTTCAGTTAAAAATTAGAAGAATGGATAGAATCACATGTATTAATTATTGAGAATTTTTGAAAATCATATATATTTATCAGAATAATGAAATCATTTTGTTTTTAAAAAATGCAATGTATTAATTATTGAGAATTTTTGAAAATCATATATATTTATCAGAATAATGAAATCATTTTGTTTTTAAAAAATGCAAATTTAGTTATAAAAAAATGCAATTCCAATCATTTTTTATAATTTTTAGATTTCACTATATTATCTATTTGATGTTATCATAATGTGGTATCTTCTAACAACCGTCTAATTTTAAGAGTTTAAATAAATTAAAAAAAAAAAATTGATTGAAAATAAAATGTAGAAATAATATATTTTTGTCCATTAAAATGTAATTTTTAATTTCTTTTATTAAAATGTAGTTTTTAATTTTTTTTTATTATGAAACTAGTGAATGAAGATATGCCCTTCAAATTGAAAATAAGACTAACGCTTCAAATTTGATCACTAATGCCATCCTAAAAGAGAAGATTCAGTGCATCGAAAAAGCCCACTGGGATTAGGGTTTCACATGTACCATTTCAATTTCCCCCTGTCCTCGTCAAATTTTAATTATGTACAACTGTCTGGCATCCCTAAAATTGAAGATGTTCTTCGTTGCTTTTTCCTCCTATGTCCTCGTTAAACCTTAATTCTGTACAACTTTCTGGCATCCCTAAAGTTGAAGGTGCTCTTCACTGCTATTTCCCCTTTTGTCCTTGTCAAGTCAAATTTTAAGGTGCTCTTCATTGCTAGTTCCTACTCTATCCTTGTCGAACTTTAATTATATACAACTTTCTCGCATCCCTAAAATTGAAGGTGCTCTTTGTCGCTATTTCCCCCTTTGTCCTCGTCAAACTTAATTATGTACACATGTCTAGCATCCCTAAAATTAAAGGTGCTCTTAGTTCCTTGTAAAAATGGGGTAATTATTTAGAATTAAACCAATAGGAAATACAAATGGGAAATTTCCAGTAAAAAACTTTGAAAATGATTAATTAAGGATAGTTCATGCAAATTGACTCCATCTGATTTAGGAAATAAGAGGACATGTGATAAAAATCGAATATTCTATTAATTAAATGGCTCTCCAGGTGAGATACATGGAGAGTGCCCAAGCACTACACACAATACACATTATCAATCAGGAGAATAGCCTAGTACATATAGGCTTTCACACAATCAGGGTTGTTTCAACCACTCCCTAGATAGTAGGATCTGAGATCTAAGATTAGAATCTCAATCCTATCATCATCATAAAAATAATCTAAGTTTAGCTTTCTCCATTAATTCCAACACTCTCGCTTAATCGAGAAAGGGTAGTGAATAATAACATATGCCTGCTAGTCTAGTCTCAGCTAGGCTTATAATTAAAACAGGAAACAACTTGGTAACAGAGGTTTTCATTTTTTTCTTCTTGTAGCGGAGCCCATACTTGTTCATCTTGAGTCGAGGCTTCATCTTTGCTTTCCTCGCCATGAGGTAGTGATATCTCTTCACCTCATATCTTCCCCAATGATGGAAAGCTTGAATTCTTATTCTTGCCCTTCTTAAGATTATGACAAGCTGGATAGGAGAATTTTCCCTCTCACTATTTTTGGTGTCAACCATCTGAAAGTTAGCTATGATTTCTTCATCATTCATTGATGTAATGTCTGCACACATAGAAATATTAATGAGATCATCACAATTTAAATTCTCTCTAGCTTTGTCTTCTTCTACCACGTCTTTGCAATCAGCTTCATGTGGCTCATCCAATTGATCTTCAACACTTTGTTCCTCTTTACACCCTTCCTGAAGATCAACTCATGTGTCTTCAATCTCAGGATCTTGCACAACAGATTGTGCCTCTTGATTCTCGTGGTCATCAACAGAACCACATTGTTTTTCTGAAATTTCTTCTGACTCGAATATACTACCCATGCTAATGCTTCCAAATGCCCACATGAGAAAATCATCATCATCAGAATAAAAAAATATCTAAAAATATAGACATGTTGTTAAAGTCCAGCTTATCTCGCTTCGAGATTTCTTTTCGACTCCACACGATCCTTGAGCTCCAACAACCCCATTACCACGTAGGCGGGAAACTTCTCCCTTTGGCATCTTTTCAACTGTAGAACCTTGTAGACTATGGATTATGTACCACGTAGGTCTTAGTGCCCTCATCTCTGGCTACGAGCAACAAAATGACCTCTCACAGATTGGAAACGTTTTCAATATCTAATTCTAATGCACATATTTCTGAAGATGGGTTCAAATCAACAAAAAAAATTGCATTTTCTGTGGTATATAATAACTTATACAAAAAATTTACCCAATTGGTTTTTGGGATCTCCACAACTTGTTTGGCATGCACACCAACGATCTGAAATTGACCACCCTCCTCTGATCCTGCAACGATTTTCACTCTTTTACGCTACAAATAGAAGAAGATTTACCAATCCAAGACACCACGAATCTACAACAATCGAAGGCACCAACAATTGCGGCACCACCAATTCATGATCAACGTAGTGCTGGCCTCAAACTGTTATGCCTTAATCAAGACGAAACCTTCTCGACCTCACACCTGCCACCCATACGTTCATTCCACTTGCGCGAATTTGAAGTGAATGTGATATTGGACCAGAAAATTGAATTAGGATTTATGTCCAACACCTAACGCTAAATAACTCTTTCCTGGAGGGAATATGATGAGTCAACGCCTTGTTTGCAAAGGACGTTGGCTTTGCCATAAAGCGTGATAATTATATGGTTTTTCACTAAACCATAGAATCTTGACCCTTGCCGCTATTAAGTATGGCCTGTCAGCCTTTCAACTTTCAATACAAAGGCCCTTTCCTGATCCATGATGCTTATGCAGTCGGTCTTCAAACCCTTGTGTAATGTATGGTCGTGACCATTTCTTGCAAGAAATGTGTATATGGCCTTACGGCCTTAAAAAATGCAATAACAAATGTCTTCTGAGATTTACACAGATTTGTTGCTCCAATCACGTCTGATCAAATCATAGGTACAGTGAACTCCACAGATCTGCTTCTTAGAGAAAAAAATAAACTAACGCGACCAGTCTGGTTTCCAAGCAGTCATGTGGGAAAAAAAATGAGCACCAACAGGTTTCGATAGCTAGCCAACAGACAGTGCATCAGGCACATCCAAATAAAATAAAAATTTAACCAATATTTGCAGATCTACAAAGAAGATCTAAACCCATGCTCAACCACAAGTTTCACAATTGCAACGTTGAGGATTAATTGACTCGGCGATCCAATCCGCTCGATCAGGCCACTACAACTAGTCTGGTTAATTGATCCACCTGACGATCCAATGCACTTAATGAAGAAAGTCAATATGCAGAGACAAATCTCCTCAATCACGAATATGGCATAGTCTTCTCAAGCACACAACCATTTTTTTTTAAGTTTCCACGGTCGATGCAATTTACCACCATGGACTTGCAAAGTTCGTCGCCCTTATACAGCACGGAGTCACGACGTTCTACCCACACCCGCACCAAAACGTGAAAAATATCACTTGCGGAAGTTAGACAATGGATCGTCGCATTTATGCACTTAAAACATGTGACGATTTCGCCTCAGTCGCGCCTTTCAAATCCTCCACTAAGCGTATAGGTCCCTCCATCCTGTAGCTCAGATACCATGATAAAAAACGAATATTCTATTAATTAAATGGCTCTCCAAGTGAGATACCTGGAGAGTGCCCAAGAACTACACAAAATACACAATATCAATCAGGAGAACAACCTAATACATATAAGCTTTCACACAATCATGGTGGTTTCAACCACTCCCTAGATAGTAGTATCTGAGATCTAAGATTAGAGTCTCAATCCTATCATCTTCACAACAGTAATCTAAGTTTAGCTTTCTCCATTAATTCCAACAACATGCAACCCTAACTTTCTCCATTAATTCAAATTTGTAGGTTGGGGTCACATTTAAAGTGAGGAGTTCAATTATTTTGCAAATTTTTTGTCCACTATAGAGGTGGTGGAGATGTGGTTATAAAGTTTGCGTAATTGTTTATATTTAATATGTTGATATTAAATCATTTTGATGCTTTGTTATATGTTAGTATTTTTTTGTCTTTAACTATCCAATTTCTACATTTTCATTGTTTAAGTGAGATCTAATGATATTTGATGGCCTAGTGACCAAATAAATGTTTGAAGGATAATATTCTCAAAAAAATATTAGTCATGAAAACCCATATGTGTAATGCAATGTGTGTTTTTAATTTGTTTGTGCATATTATTTAGGTTCTTATTAATAGGAGATATAGGTAATTTTTTGGAGAATATTACAAAAGTCATCAGTTGGCTCAAATATTTATCATATTAATATTATGGATTTGATATTTTGATGAAGATTTAGTATCTTTGATAAGATATCACCAAGAAAGAAAAATTATATAAATGAAGCGATTTCCAACTTCCAAATAACAATATTATGGATTTGATATTTTGATTAAGATTTAGTATCTTTTATAAGATATTACCAAGAAAGAAAAATTATATAAATTAAGCAATTTCCAACTTCCAAGTAACAAAAAAAAAATGTTAGAATGCTTCATTTTTCTGCACTATCTACTAGGTTGCTTCATTTTTATCGTAATATATAAGTAGGTATAGTGTTGAATGTGTAAAAAAATAGTAAATGTAGAGCCTATTTTATAGTGTGAGAGAAATTTTTGAATTGTTTTTCCTTTCAAACAAAGCATATGGGAACTTGGATATGGACAATGCACTAAGGTAAGGTATAATATACAATGATGCAAAATATCACAAACAACATAAACAGAGGGAATATGTAAAGTATGCATTATCGTACTATCCTATGAACATTTTGTTAGATACATATACCAATAGGTTTCATCTTTCATGATTGGTAGGGGAAGTGCCAATATGATCTACTTTGATGACACAAAGATCTCATATTTTGGTAGTGAAAGTATACCCACATTTGGTTGATGCTGCCTTACCTCAGAATGGGTGATCCAATAGCCTAAGCTGGATCATGCCATGTTTCAATTTTTGTTGTAGAAAAGAGAAAGAAACCTGTCCAAACAGCTCAATCTTGGCAGGTAAAGTAGATAGGTAGTGAAAGAAGGTTCCCAACTGTTTAATCTGGGACCTTGGAAGCAATAAGGGTAGCTTTAGACAGAAAATCAAAAGAAATCCAAAGGAAAAGGAACGGCATAAAAGGGTTTGCAAATCTAAGTGCACCCTCCCTGGAGTAACAAAAAATGCTAGGCAATAGAGTGGGTAGGTAGAGGGGGTTGCAGAAAGTTTGGTTCATGGCACTGCACTGGCCTAAAGCAAAGGTAAAAACAGTGGTGCCAGTACAAATGGCCTATTTGCAGCAGTCTTGCAGAAGCCTAATGGAGCATGTCTAACATCCAGATCACCCCCTATCACATTCATAACTTACATCCCTATGCCACCCATGTACACAAAGAAAATCAAAGTCTTTTGTTGGTTCTAGTTTTTTTAATAGCCACATTTCTTGTGCAAAAATTCTTTTCATTTTGATCTACTTCCCCAAAACTAAGTTAATTTCATATAAAGAACTTAGTATTCTACCTCCCTCATCCACCCCCTTTTCATCCATATTAACTACTAACCTATCATTATGTAACTCCTTATACCCCCTATTCCCCCTATTACTATGTAAAACTTGGCAAAAACCCAAAAAATCTATGTATCCCCTTCCCTGAGCATTATAGCTCTGTGTATGACTTTGAAGGTCTTCGAGCGCTAAAACATTTAAGCACAACCCAAAGAGCGCCAAAGAATTAATCCTGGGATTAATCCGAGATTTTCTCGGATTAATAACCTTAAACCCGCTTTGTAAATAAACCTTTGTAAAAACCCGTTTAACCCGTAACGCTGCAAAAACCCGAAAAACCCACTTTTTCCAAAATTCCGCCAGGCGCGAATTTCAGAAAAAAATAATATTTTATCCTTCCCCACAGTCCGTATTACCCGCACATCTTATCAACCCGTCGACCGTCGGATCTGGGCTCTCCCATCCGATGGCCCACATGATATCGGACAGGCCTCCGTGACCGAAAGATACCTTCCGAGAAACTGTCAGAGGGTGACGTCAGGCCTCTGCCACACGTCACCCTTATATTCTCTCGGAGCAAACTCTGACAATACCACGACCGTATTGAAGGCGGTCCGAGAAAACCCTCTTACCACTCTGCAATACCGCCTGCCCACGACAGCGCCACGGCCCGCCCACGTCACTTCCACTTGGCGCCCTGTCAGCACCGCCGACCGCCAGCGCTCCTACGTGTCCCCCACCTGTGCAATCCCCGTGGACCACTCACAGACTACCACGTCACCCGATGACGTCATGCTGATGTCACCCGACCCTGACCCCACCTGATGACGTCATCCAAAAAGCGCGCCAATAACCCAAAAAGTCCATATATTAGCCAATTTTCGCGTTTTTTCTCATTTTCGCTGAAAGAACTATTGCTCTCCTCTGCATGAAAATTACGTCCATCTGCCGCCAACCTGTAGAAGTCGATCTGAAGAACGCTACCGCCTCCAACCCGCCTGTATTTGTCACCATTGCCGGCAATTCACCAGGTATTTACCCAGAGCATCCTTTCAGAGCTAAGTTATGTCCATATTTCTTCGGAACTGAATTCACAAGAGTGAGACAACCTATTTTTACCAATAAATCCTTGGAAAAACGAGCATTCCTCACAGTTGCAGGGTCGAATTTCACCTGTTGAACCCATATACAGTCACCCTTCCTTAAATTCCCACTCTGTCCGTGCATTCGTGGAAGGTAAACCTGAAAGGCATAATTCACAAGGAAAACAGAGTGGCCAGTCCCTGCAATCGCTCAATTAACTCCCTTTGAGCATTTCACACCATTGTCACCACAATTACCTCATTTACCCTTACAGTTGGCTTTACTTCTGCAAAATTAGCCCTCTGTGTTCTCCTGCCTACTAAAACCAGGTCAGTACCAAGTCATAACTACTGCTTAGCCATGGGAACACCAATAGTCCTGAATTTTCAACCTCTGAATGCCCCACACAGAGAGCTAGAGTGCAAATCCCTAGGTGATAGAGATTACCAGATGTTAGACTCCATGGCCATGACAGCCAAATTCAATATTCACCTGTTGAATGAGTTAAAGGCCCAATATCTCAGTGGGGCTGACACCTTAGGAATTTGGGACTCCCACATACCCATTTACAACCTTCCTCAAGTCAATTTCCTCCCAGACTTGATAAATCAA
>APFE030109656.1:0-44803 GCA_000404065.3 Pinus taeda | reverse complement strand
TCCAAGACCGGAGGGGAAATCAGTGGTAGGTTCGAGATGGATCTACAAAGAGGTGCAGATGGGATGGCACATTCATCAGTTGGATGTGAAGACTGCGTTCCTTCCTAGAGATTGGAGGAAGGAGGATGCTACTTCAGCAGAGGTAGTGGATGCCACTAGTTACCAGTAGTTGGTAGAGTCGCATGTGTGCAGACTCAAGAGAGGCACATCGGGATATGGATTGGATGAGGTGAAGCTATGTGGCTTCATGGATGTAGATTAGGCAGGGAGCTCAAGAGGCCGAGTATATGGCAGAAAGGGCATCAGGTACCATCATATCAGAGATTGTGTGCAGCGGAGGATCATGTTACTTTCGTACATTCCAACAGAGGATCAGGATGCTGATATTCTGACAAAGGCTCTCACCGGGAGCAAATTCGAGTACCACCGAGGCAGGATAGGGGTTTCTGATAATCCATATCTTGTTGAGAGGGAGTGTTGAGATTGAAACAAGATGATGGAGCTTAGTGAAAAGAGTCGCCTTCACTAAGTGGGCTCGTAGACTATTTTTGGCGCAAGTCTATTTTTAGACTATGTCTATTTTTAGACATATGGATCATGTCTATGGATTGCAGTTTGCTGTTTATGGATGATTGATCAAGTTGGAAAAATAGATGGACTTCTATTTTTGATGAAAGTGTAAGTGATCAAGTCTATTTTTAGACTGGCTGTCAAAAATAGAAAAGTCAAATATTATTATCTCACAATAATATTTGGACTATAAACTTTGTCTTATTCTCTTGGAGCACTTCAGTTCGAGCTACGGATGTGGCTCATGCAATTGCATGAAGGAAATACGTGGTTCTTATGGGTTAGTTGAATATTTGCATGCATGACTTCAGTTAGAACTCAAGTGAGTTGAGTTTAGTTGACTGGAGGTGCAGTTGATGGAGTTGTGTTCAGTTTAGCTTTGTTAAACTGGTTGTATTTAGTCTAACTGGCGAATAGACTAGAGATGAGTTGGGTGAATTAGTTATTAATTAATTCACAAGTTATTAACTCATAATACAACTAATGAATACATCAGTTAACTCAGTTGCATGTCAGTGGATGTTCAGTTCAGCAGGGACAGGTGTTAGAGAATCAGATTGCTATCAGTTGTGACTATAGTTGTGCATCAGATTTTGCACAAGTCAGGGGATTGAGTATGCCAATGAGTTTTCCCACATTGTAGCTTGGAAATACGGGATTTAGCCAAGGAAAGACGTGGTTGCCTTGGAATTATCACCGGTTCTTGTGCAGGTATTGAGCAGCGGAGGCAGGTAAGCAGCAGAAGAGATTTGAGCCAGTGATTGATTCAGATCTGAGCTGTATTGTGTGTAACAGGTTGAGCTGGTACTGGATTGCTTGTGATAAGCATTGTACTTTGTAATGTTACATGACTCAATCATTAATATACAGATAGTTGGGGTTTTTAGCGAGATGCTTTCCCCGTGATACATACTGTGTTAATGTGTGAATGCTCTTGATGTTTTATTGTTATTGATGCTGCTATATTGATGATCAACGTAGAGGAGCTTATGTATTGTGTATGTTTTCCGCAATAGTACATGATCAGGATAATCTCTGTTGAATATGTGTTAAATTATTCAAAATTTCTACATGATATGTTTCAGTCCATTATTTTCTCTATCGGTTAATAGTTACAGTCTACTAAGGATGTGTGGAAATGTCTTGATACGTGTAAGAGGTTTAGAAGTATTTTGATCCTAACTTGATGATGATGATGTCTTGATACTTGATGTTGATATATGCATGATCAGATCTAACAGTAAATAGATGGCAATTGTTGAGCGGGAGCACATGCCTTTAACAAAGCATTGTTGGCATTATGATTAATAGTCCTTGATGATGATACTTATATGGCTAAATGATATATCTTGCTATGATGTGGTTATGAGTTGTCCATGATAAAATCTCATATGATTCTTGGGGTTACATAGTTGATGTTCAGATCATATTTGTGGATTGATGGTGCATATATGATGCTTACATGATAAGGAGAAGTACAAAGCTTGAATACACAACGTCATTACTTGATGATGATGTCTCTCATATGTTGTTCTCATCATATGCATGAAGATCATATAATATAGTTATGATGCAGGATTCCTATGGTACTTGGTGATCATGTGGATGAGGATTGTTGATGTTGATGAGATAAATAAGCCTTGACAGGTGATCTTGTGCTCAAGATACATAGTGCTGGATACATGCATGATTACTCAAAATTGCATTGTTGGAGACATGAGATTGTTATATGATGATAGGTTGATTGATGGTTAGCAAATGAGGGATATTCCTGTGTAATGTTACATGGATGGTCATGCAGATCTTGATGATGATGACTATGGTGTTTTTCACATATGAAATAATGTGAATGATTTACGATGTTGTTCAAAAGGATGAATTGGTTTCTATATGTAGACATACCTTGGTACAGGACACTTGTAGGTTGCTGATCTGGAAATAGTTGTACGCGAGTTTAATAAAGAGTATACATGTATATACGCGTGTTTTTGTGGATATAGTCGCATATATGGTGGTTTGAATGAAATCAGTGAGCTAGACTTAGGGTGAGAAGAGTCTGATCTGGGGATGACAGAGACCATCTGGCACAGCTACAGGGGGAGTAGATAATCTTCTAATAATGCATTGTTGGCATTATCTTAGAATCTTTGGTTTTGGTTCATAGATGTTATTGATTTCAGGTAGATCAAGTACAGAAGGAGAACAGAAGGAAATATTCGTTGCTGATCTAAATGGTGATTGACAGTTGCTACTGCTATCAGTTGTTGGTGACTTTCATAAGTCTTGTTTTAAATATGTCATCTCTATGTCATGTATCTTTTTCTTATATGGTGTCAAGGTCATGTAACGGCCTATGTTGGTTTCCCCACTATGCATGGGATGGATGATGTAATGTTCTTGCTTTATCATGTGTAAAATTTTGATGTATCCCCACTTGGTTGGGTAGATGAGTCAAGTCCCACTTGGATGGGAGATGAATGTATGAGTATTTGGTGCTAGGAAGGTCTTGTATGATGTATAGAGTCATTTTCTTCTTATAGAACACCTTTTTGTAGACCTTGCTTACAGTCGGGGGAGCATGAACAACACTCTTCAGCAAAGTAGAGATTTTAGCAGGTATTCAGGAGGAGCATGGACATATTGGTACACCTTGGCATATACAAAGGAGGAGCTTATTCAAAGACTTCAGCAGGTGCTCAGGGGGAGTATGAACAGCAGAATGATTATCTTGGAAAGAGAATATCTTGGTTCGCCCTTTGCCCTTGATGTCAAAGGGGGAGAGTGACTTGGTGTTGTTGCGATCAAGTCCAAAGGGGGAGATTGTTGGCATTATGATGCATGTGTTGTACTTGATGGCAACCCTCTCATAGAAGATCATCTCACTTATAACTAGATGAATCTACAGAATAGATATCAGATGTGAATGAATGCATGGGATGCAGGATAACTCAAAGGAATCAGATGATAGTTCTAAGTGTGACAAGTTAGCTTTGCCATCAAGTCCAAAAGGGGAGATTGTTGGCATTATGATACAATTGTTGTCCTTGATGGCAAGATGACAGATTATAGTGCAGTAGGTCAGTAGCAAAGAATTGATGATCAGATTACAAAGAATGAAGAAAGATGAGTATACACACAGGTTCACTATATACCAAGTCGCGTACATAGGCAGGTTATAAGCAGGTTCACTATGTACCAAGTCGCGTATATACACAGGTTCACTATATACCAAGTAGGGTATACACGCAGGTTATACTCGCAGGATCTCTATATACAAAAACGCATATACACGCGGGATTTTTGATCAAAAGTCACGTATGCGTATGCACACACTTTCATGCACGTAAAAGAGCGTATATGTTGGAGAAATTACTTTTGGTCCATGGCAGTTAGTCCTTGGTATTTGAACCTATGATTTTGGACCGTAGTATCTCGTCAGATGTCTTGATCCCTAGTATTGGGTCCATGGTATTGGTTTGTTATGGTTTTGGACCATGGTATTGTGAGAGGCCTAAGACTATAAAAGGAGAAGAAGATCATTAGGCAAGGGTATGGAGAAATACTTGAATATATGATAAAGTATGAGATCCAGTATGCAGGATATGGGTTATGAAGCATTGCTTGATCTAAGCTAAGGAGGGATCTCACCGGTTGATGGAGAAAAAGATCTAAGGATAGATCGGGATCAAATGGTTTGAAATGAACCATCTCTATATGGTTGATTATGCTTGTTCTAGATCTGTATACTGACACATGTAATTTTCTGAACTGGGTATATCTTAAGTTTGAGATAGCTGCAAGTCTTGTTTGGATATTTATAGATCTGTACGTGGGTTGGATTTGGTAAAAGCGCGAATGCACGCGGGTTTGGTTCGTCCAAGTAGCGTATACCATTTAAGCTGTGATTTTTTATGATACAGTTGGTTCTGAATATTGATGCAGAGTTCAGTGTTCTGCTCTGTGTTTTTGGTGACTGTTTTTGATGACAGGGTTTCAGTTGTGTATTGATGTTGCTAAGTGTTTGTGAGCTTCAATGATATTAATGGGTCCAGTATGAAAATTGGATGAAATGTGGCCTTCAGATTGTAGTATTGTGCTTCAGCGTATCAAGTCTGAAAATTGATGAAACGTGGTACCTGGAGGAAGAAAGAAGGTTGTAGCCTTCTGTAGGCCAGCACCTACGTACTAGTATCTTGGCTAGTGAAAGAGCTAAAAGGGGTTGTCGCTCCCTTCCAGGAGAGACTGGAAAACGAGAGAGAGTTGTAGCTCTCTGCAAGTTCCAGCCTGCGTACTAGTAAAGGATTGCACCAGTACATTGTAAAAGAAGTTTCTTATGAAAGGAAGATAGAAACAAATTGCAGCAGGTGGTTTTCACCCACATTGGGTTTCCACCTTAAATCATGGTGTTCATGTGTTCTTCTTGTGTGTGATGATCTGTTCTGTTTACTGCTTCTGTTTACTGTTCATATGGTCAATGAAGTTCTGATGCATTATCTAAAGATGAAGATGTAATGGATTATCTGAATCATAAATAATCTGGATATATGCTAGTTGCTTTAGACATAGTCGCGTATACACGCGGATCCGCTTAACTGAAGTAGCGTATATGTATCTAAGTATGGAAATGAAAAAGTTTTACTGATAAGATAATACTGATTCACCCCCCCCTCTCAGTATTATTTTCAACATTTTTGCCATGGGTGGCAAAGCTAGCTTGTAGGCTACTTCTTCGATGCACTGAAGTACTTGATAGGGTCCGTAGAATTTTGGACATAATTTCTGGAAACCCTTGTCTTTGAGTGATGTTTGCTTATATGGTTGCAACCTCAAAAATACCTGATCCCCTTCTTGAAATTTGTATTTTGAACAATGTTGATCTGCCTGTTGCTTCATGCATTTTTTAGCTTGATGGAGATTCTCTTTGAGGTGGACCAGCATTGTTGTGTGGTTCTGTAGGATTTGATCCACTACTTGTACCTTTAAGCATCCATGGATATAAGAAGTAGGTGAAGGAGGGAGTTGACCATAAACTGCTTCATATGGAGTCATTTTTGTGGTGGCATGATAGTTAGTGTTATACCACCATTCAGCTAGAGGTAACCACTGTACCCATAGATGTTGCTTTTTTGAAGTGAAACACCTAAGGTAGGTGTCCAGAAATTTGTTGAATGCTTTAGTTTGACCATCAATTTCAGGATGATAGGAAGTACTGAGTTGTAGTTGGGTACCTTGTAGCCTGAAGAGTTCCTACCAAAATTTACTGGTGAAGATCGGGTCACGATCAGACACAATTGAAGTGGGCATGCCATGTAATTTGAAGATTTGTTCCATGAAAGATTGAGCCACCAAAGCCGGTGTAAAAGGGTGGGGTAGGGCACAAAAATTAGCATACTTAAAAAGTCTGTCCACAACCACCATGATGACTGACTTGTTGCCTGACTTTGGAAGACCTGTAATGAAGTCCCTAGAAACCTCCATCTAGATTGAGGCCGAGATGGGCAATGGTTGTAATGTGCCTAGGGATTTGACTGTTTCTCCTTTGTGGCATTGACATATGTCACACTCGGCTACAAAATTAAGAATGTCCTTTTTCATGCCTATCCAAAAGAATGAACGTCGAGTGCAACTTCACCAAAATGTGACTTTTGAGGGTGGATGTTGGTGATATCATGACTCTGTCCATGTAGTGAAGAATCTCATCCTTCCAAGAGTAGCCCACTATGAAATTTGGATCTGCCTGCAATTTATTAATGAGTTGGGAGAGCATAGGATGTGAAAACAATTCCTTTCGAGCCTCTTCAATCCATTCTGAAATAGGAAGGGAGATTGTGAGAATGGTGCTTTCCTCCTCAAATTGGCATGATACAACATCTTCTATGACATTTTCATGCCCTTTCTTGTAAATTATCTCATAATCATATCCGAACATTTTGGCGAGCCATTTATTTTGTTGTGTCAAGGATAGGCATTGCTCCAAAAAATATTTAAGGCTTTGATGCTCTGTGCAGATTTGGAAACGCTGCCCCAATAAGTATGGTCGCTAGGTATTTCCTGCATGTAAGATGGCCATGATCTCCTTCTCATAGATAGATTGTCCCATGTTTGACCCACTTAGTTTTTGGTTAGTGAAGGCCAAGCATCGACCTTCTTGCATTAAGACCGTCCCAATACCCATACCTGAAGCATCACATTCAATCACAAAATATTTGGTGAAGTCAGGTAGTGCTAATACGGGAGTGGAACACATGACATGTTTGAGAGATATAAATGCCTATTGCGCTTCATCATTCCATAGAAATAAATTTTACTTGAGAAGGTGAGTGAGGGGTCTAGCAATGCAACCATAATTGCAGACAAATTTGCGATAGTAGCCCGTGACACCCAAAAATCCTCTCAAGCTTTTCAAGGTCTTTGGTTGAGGCCAATCCTGCATTGCTTGGATCTTTTTGGGGTCCACCTTGACACCTTCACGCCCCAAAATGTGGCCCAAATACTCAACTTCTGCCATACCAAAAGAGAACTTGGACATCTTGACAAATAATTTATGCTTCCAGAGTAGTTGCAAGAGTAGATCTACATGTTGAAGATGTGTGGCCTAGGTGCGGCTGTAGATGAGGATGTCATCAAAGAAAACAAGGACACATTTTATGAGATATGGTTTGAGTAGGTGGTTCATGAGGCTCTGAAAAGTGGATGGGGCATTACAAAGGCCAAATGGCATGACTAGGAATCCATAATAGCATTCATGAGTTTGGAAAGCAGTCTTTGGAATGTCTACTTCTTTCATGTGAATTTGGTGATAGCCCGAGCGAAGGTCAAGCTTAGTAAAGAATTGAGCCCCATTAAGTTCATCCAGCAAATCATTGACAACTGGGATGGTAAATTTATTTTGACTATCATCTTGTTGAGGGCCCTGAAGTTTGGACACATACGCCATTCCCCATCTTTCTTGAGAACCATGACTATAGGCGATGAATAAGGACTAATGCTAGGATGAATGATGCTTGCTTCCAGGAGTTCCTTGATGATTTTTCCAATTTCATTCTTTTGGGTGAATGGATATTTATATGGGCACACATTTGGTGGCTGGGCCCTTGGGACTAAAGTAATGCTATGATCATGTTCCCCTCTCGAGGGTGGAAGCTCATGAGGCTTGTCAAAGACCGGCAGATGGTTGTTTAAGATCTGTTGCATCTCAGGATGAATATGAAGAGAAGTGGGGTTGAAGGCCTGGATGGCATTAAATTGGGGTAAATCTCCATGGTGGCCCTTTTTTAACAATTTTTCCATCCTATGCGAGCTGATGATAGAGGGAGCACTCGCCTGGAGTCCTCGAAGGGTATGTGTGTGGTTGTTCTACTTAAAGCTCATATATAACTCCTAGAAATCCATTGTGATTAGGCCAAGTCTGCGGAGACATTCAGCACCCAAGACAATGTCACACCCTCCCATGTGTATGGAAAACATGTTGATCTTTAGTTGATAATCCCCCATTTGAAGTTTGACATTTTCATAGCGGCCTTCACATTTCATTGTCCCCCCATCAACAATTTGGACCTAGAAATTAGAGACTGCTTTGACAAAAAAATGCACTGCTTCAGCAACTCTTTGATGGATAAAGTTATGCGTACTACTGTTGCACAAAAATTGTCACCTTAACATTATGAAATTAGTGTGAGTCTATCACCACTCATACCTTCCTCCTTTGCAAGTCTTAAACCTCAGTTCTTCATATCAAGCCTTGAAAACAAGAGAAAGACCTTAAAAATCTGTAAAACTCTAGTTCCGCACTGACCGCTTTGTATCTATGTTATGGGTGCGGACCCCTGTAAAAATTAAAAAATTAAAAAAGTGCAAGTACACTCTTAAAAACTCACTTTGAGTGATTTCTGGAAGCTTCTAGAGGGAATCTTGAGGTGGCAAGTTTGCTCCTTAAAGGTTCATGCATCTCATACCTTAAGGAGTTAACCCCTTGATGTGAGGATCTTATCACTTTGAAGGAGGACTCTATCCCTTCAATGGTGGACCGATAACCTCCTTCCTTTGCACTATAAAATGAAGCATTGGGCTGGTTACTGAGGAGGTTGAAAGCTGAATATTTTTTAGGGTAAATGCTGTTGGAACTTAGTCTTCCTAATTGAGCTTTTGAGGGAAGAGATTACATACCTTTTGCTCTCATTTGGAAGAGAGTGAGGCTTGTCAAAGTAGAGGAGATTCTTGTTTGGACCCTCGGAAGAGCTTGTACAACATCAAGGCACCAAAGGTTGTAAAGTTCTTCTATTTCAAAGTTAATACAATCAAGTTTATTTTTCTCAATAAGCTATGTTTTATGGTTTATTTCATGGATTCCTTGATCACCGTGATGAACATGATTTATTATATTAGCTATGTAGGTGTTATTTGATGTGTGCTTGTTTTTTATTGCAGGTTCTTAAAAGGAAACTCTTTTGGAGTTGTTGGAGTGTGGCTGCCACAAACTAGCGTTGGATTTAAGGTAGGGTCTTAAACACCTCTTTAGTTTTTATTGATGAATCACAATATGTTTAGAGAAAGGTAGATTTGCTTGTCCTACTTGTTGCTAGATATCTGTTGATACTAGGGAGATCATCCTTGTCCACAAGATTGATTCATCTGGCCAACAATTGGCGACTCCGCTAGGGAACTAGATTTGGTTTTTTAATTTTCCTTTGTCTTTGACTTGAGAAACTTGATTTTTGTTTCTGGTTTTTGCTTGATGTGTGGGATTGGGTAGTTTCTAGGTTCTGGATTGTTTTTTGTTTCTTCGAAATTTTTAAGACGACTGCACGTTCTATTTATATTACAGTGCAGACATCTCCGCACTGTTACTTCACTGCACAGAGCGTTACCACATCTGGTTATGCTGGAAGCCTACGGATCTTGTCAAAATTTTTGAAAAACCTAAAAAAGTTCCGTCCAGTTAAGTTTAGGATTAGTTTATTACTTTTAGCCTCTACCTAGATCTGCATGTGTCCTGTCAAAAGTCTCTTGTGAATAAGATCCATTGGTGTTGTTGTTTTAGATGATTTTCTAGAAGTTTTGCATGCCTGGATTGGTTTTTACTCGGTCTTTGTAGTGACTTAAAGATTAGAAGCCTAAGAAACCTTAGATCACCCTAGTATTCTTTGACTTCTTGATGAGTCTGGCTGGTTTGTGAAGTCTTCCTTTGGTGAGAAATAGATTCCGTTTCTCTTTGTAAATCTTTAACTGAACTTGGTCATAAGTTGTGAATTTCATTTTTATAAAAGAAAACATAGCTGGGTGTTTTTTGATTGATTTGTTATTATGAACGAATTAATCCTTAGTTTACTGAATGACTAAGTAAAACATCCTCAAAAACATTTGAAGCTTTTATTTCGATTAGGTTTTTAGATCTCAAGATTAGTTTTTCATAGTTTTGAGTGTGCTTTTCTAGAAATCATAGATTCTGTATTGAAAGAATTGTTTTCTGTAGTTTTGGGTGTTCAAAAGAAAAGGGATTTATTTTGGTGAGCATAATTAGAAGTTTCGCTTTGAGTTTATTGAGAAAGACAAAAAAGTTTTTCTTTTCATTTATATGTTGAAGGAAAGATTTGTTTTTCAAGTAATTGCATTCTCAACTCTTTCTTTTAGCTAGAGATTCATTGAAAAGAAAAATGAATTGTTTATCATTTTAGGTGCATTTTTAGTGTTTTTGGAGTCAAGTCTTTACACCATCAAAGTTTCATCTCCATACTTATTGACATAAGAAACAACCAATAAAAATAACGCTTAATTAAAATGCATCTAGGAATATTTTTATTTCTAGGCCTCTTATCACCAATATAGCTTAGGCTAGTATCTTGGAGTAGGGAGTAATTAACTCTCCAAGATAGTTAAAACAAACAAGTAGCTATATCTTGTGGTAGGAAATAAATCCAATTGTAATTTATATAATCTGGGAAGCTCCTCTTAAAGGAGTCAATCACGAAATCATGTCCGAACCTTTGAGACAATCAAGTCTGTCTCATTGGGAAAGATAGAAGATTTGCGCGTATTAAAAATGGTAAACCTCGGATTAACCATTGTCGAGGAGCTTGGGGTCAATTTTTGGTAAACCTCGGATTGATCATGTTGAGGAGCCTTCAAGGGGATTGAGCTTTGCTACTCTGCCTTTCCATGTAGATCGGATCGTAGACTATTCCCCCAGTTGTATTTGTTACTGTTGGTAACCTTAGTGATCATAATCTTAAGATTCTTTCCTAAGGTGACGGTGAAGGACGAGTCTCACTGTACCTGGATCAGACGTCGACTAGACTCACTTGGACTCTTTGGGGGGTTCTCTTCACTCGAGATGGTTTTGTGAAGAAACTTGTACCAGTCTATTTCATTAAGCAAGTTTTCGGGTTAACTGTTCCAACCGCCATTTTATGTATTGAATTCTACGACGTTGGATTTCATCACCAACTAGTGTTTTCGGTATGGAAAGTTACTGTTTGTGTGTGGTTTGAACTCTTAGATTTTTTAGTCGTGTGATTCAATTGTTTGGTTCTTTAGACACTTTAGGCGGTTTTATTGAGATTTTCTTTGTTTGCGTGTGAAGTAATTAAATATTTAATCATGATTGAATTACCAAGACAATCCCGTAGATTTCGGGGGTGCCCTCCTGAATATACACCAAGTTAGCTTGAAGGGCTAAGAGCTCTTGTAACACCTAGTGACAGTAGAGTTGGGTCACCAGAAGCCGGAGAATCATCTTTAATTATTCATCCTGATTATCTAGTTCAAGCAACAGAGTATATTTTTGAACCAATTTCATTTTCTGAAGTTACTGTTAGTATTTCTCCTACTAGTGAATTAATTGAGGAACCTAAAATTTCTAAACCTGAAACTGAACTAGCTGCTACTCCACCCTCAGGATTTTCTTCTCCAACTTCTAGTGGTACTGGTTCACCCAGGGTAGGAAGTATCATTACCCAAAATCTTCATTCTGGACTCATTTCTATTGAATAACTTGTTAGTCTGGACGAAGATATAACTCTCCCTGAAAATCAACCAACTTTAGAACTTAGGGAGTGTGAATCAATATTCTACAGTCCTTTTAGAAGTGACGCTTGGTACATATCATTGACGAACTTTTTAGAAAATCTGGGTCTTGCTTCTTCACCACCTCATATTGCTTATCATCCTACGCCCAAAGGTTACTATCCTCCTTCAAATATGTCAAAACGGTCATCCATGTTTTCCCAAAAACCGGAAACATTTTTATATGGCAGTCCTTCTGTTCCTTCTGGGTATTAGTCACTTTCTGGTACTTTTTTGGGAGCATCTCCTCAACCCATTAAACATGGGATATCAACTGATAATAATGGAACTCTGCCGTTGAGCGTAGAATAAATTATTATGATGTCTGGTGCTATTCCAAAATCCGCAACCTCAAGGTAGTCAGTTACCACCTAGAGGGCAACCTCAAGGTAGTCAGTTACTGCCTGGGGGGCAACTGCAAGGTGCTCTGGGGGCAACCTCAAGGTAGTCAAATACCGCCTGGGGGGCAACCTCAAGGAAAATACATACCTCAAGGTCAACCGTAGACTCAGTATATACCGCAAGGTCAACCCTAGTATCAATATGTACCTAAAGGTCAACTCCAGTTTGAGTACGTGCCTCAAGGTTATCAACCTCAAGGTCAGTACCCAACTCAAGGTTTCCAACCACGTTCTGGTCAACCATTTGTACAAGGAGCTAGAAATGTACCTTTCATTTATCCGTCCTACACTCAACCTGGTTATGGTCCTCAATATGCTCAACCTTTTATGGGGCCTTACCCCGGAATGAACATGGTGTGGGATCCATCTCAAAATTAACAGATTTTGCAACCTAATGTACAGTTATCAAGTCAACCTGGACAACCTTTGGTTTCTGGTCCAACCTAGCAACCTGTCCAGCCTACTATCCAAACTTTTTCACCTGGTGTAGTTCATTAGTCTGGGCCTACTTCACCTCGAACTCCGCCTCAGACAACTGCTGCAACTACTGCAGCTTCTATTCAATCTACCCCACCTACTTCTGGAGTATCAACAGCTCTGGTTTCTACTATTCGTGTATCAACTCCTCACACCTCTTTACCACAGTCTGGACCTACAATTCAGACTTCGGTTCAGATGCCTATAGGAAAACCTGGTCCAAGTACGGCTGTCACAAGTCAACCGTAATTCACTTATCAACCATACCAGGGACTATCAATATGGTCTTGTTGTGTAAAACCCAGTTTATCAGTATCAACCGTACCCTAGATATACTTATCAGCAACCTCAGCAACCCTAGTTTGGTCTGGTTAATCCTAGTTTTCTAGGAGGATATAATATTCCTAATGAAAATCTAATTCCAGGTTATCCTAGATATCCTCCTCTTGGAGCTAGTCTTATGACCCAAGGTTTTCGAGACCCTAACCGTCAGTTACCATTTATTGCAACTTTGGATTTACGTGATTTTTCGTGCCTTATGAACAATCCAATTTATTATCTTTCGTATTGGTCGCCAATACCTAATAAATTTCCCAGTGATATCCCAGAGTTTGAGGATAAGCCAGGAGAATATCCGTTGAATCATGTGATGACTTATCACCTCTGGTGTGCATCGAATTCCATTATAGATGATTCAATTCGCTTACGTCTTCTTCAACGCACTCTAATTGGTCTCGCGACCAAGTGGTACATTGAGTTACCATGAAGCTCTTTTTATAATTTTAGTCAGTTAGCCACTTCATTCTTAACTCATTTTCAGTTTTCTGTCAGATATGAAAATGGCACGAAATTATTAACTTCATTAAAACAGTCAACGTCCACATATATTTTAGATCATATTCATGAATGGCGATGTCGACGACATTTAGTGAAAGTTTTTATCTCGGATCAAATTTTGGCGGAATTGTTTGTTAAATCATTATTACCTAAAATCACTGAGGATGTAGCTAAGGCAGGAGTTGTTACTGAAGAGCAAGTAATTTCTCAAGCTTAGTACCTTGACCTCGCTTATACGCAGTTGGGTACTTTACACGAAAAAATCCTGGATATTCCGAAACAAAATCAAATAACTACAGCTCCTTCGGGGTCTCATGCTACTGATGGTATGATTGGTTCAGTTAGTACCAAAAGTAAGAATAAATCTACAAATAATTCTTCTCCAATTATAACTTTACTAGATTCCCTGACAGGAGAATCTTCCTCTGAAATTCCTGCTGATATTCATGTCGTAGAATCATCTGCAGCCAAATCAAAATCTGGCGGTAAAAAGAAAGGGAAGAAGAAAAATAAACAAAACTCAAAAGAGAAACCAGATAAAAATGAACCTACTGATGAGAGACGTAAACCTAGCTATCCTTGTCTCATTTGTGACGAGGAGCATTTTGCAAGAGATTGTCCACATCGAGCTAAGGTTTCAAAAATTGTCAAAGGTTCTCAAATGCCTGTTGTCTTGAAGGATCCTTTTCCTAATCAAGATAGTAAGATGATAGGTTCTTCCCCAAATACCTCAGAAGAACCAATTATGATGATGTCCCATGTCAGGATTACGACGCGATCGCATGATTATGGTAGTAAGAATCCTATTGGTGGTAAGGAAGCATAATCTTCTAATTCAAACCCATCAACTTCAACTCCTTCTGGTTCTAATCCACTACAGATCGAGAAACCTAACCCAAACTTAGTAATCAAACTGCCTACTAAACGTATACTTCAGAAGTCAGCTTTCAATCCACATATGAGAGCTGCTCAAAACTATAACATTGTTGAAGATTTAGCTATTTCTCCTTCAACAATGTCGGCTTTGGAGGTGCTGCAATCATGCCTAGCACCGCATAAATTTCTATTGTCTGCTATAGGAGCTGTTGATATTCAGGATTCCAACCTCATAATTTTCGATTTAGAAAATATTACACCTCGCCTACCTCATCAAATGGCTTTCTAGATCCCAGTGTTAGTCGAAAACAAACCTTGCTTTCAGGCTGTGATTGATGAGGGAGCTTCTATGTGTATTATGTCAATTCAGTGTTGGAGATCGCTTGGTTCTCCTACACTTAATCAATCCCCGACGATTCTAAAGGCTTTTGATGGATGAGGGTTTCATCCTTTTGGCATTTTGCAGGATTTACCTATAGGGGTAGAAGGAAAAACTGTAAATCCAGACGTGGAAGTGGTTGATGCCCCTCTAGATTACAACCTTCTGTTGGGTCACAGTTAGTCTTACGCTATGACTACTGTTGTTTCATTGGTATTTAGGATTATTAAGTTTCCTCATAATGGAAAGATCATTACAATAGACCAGTTAAATTATTTTTCATCCGACCCAACCTCTTCTGATAGTTTCCAACATGTTGGGAAAACAGTTAACCCTTATAAGGATGCTGGGGTGCGATTGATTAAATATTTTGGTTTACTAGGAACTTTTTAATTTCCTCCTCCTAACGTATCACCTTCTTTCGCAACCATTCATATGATTTCATCGAACACTATTGCTTTTGATGATCCTTAGATCATACCTTTTGATTTTGAGGTGCACTCATTTGGTGATGCAATGCCCTTGAGTCCCTTTGAAGTTTCTTATCAGGTTGTACAGTTGTTTTCCAACTCTTGTTAAATCAAAATCGATCCAATGAACGTGGTCCATGGGGAGTCACTTTCAATTTCAACCTCAGATTCAACAACCCTTTCTGAGCTTGTTCATACTGATGAGCAGATTCGTGAACTTTTGTCTGTTGATGATTTACCATGGGAAGGTCTTCATTATCGATCTTCATTTTTACCTGATCTTGATAATTTTGAAAATGATTTCTCGTCTATTTTTACCATTGATTATGTCAAAGAACCACATAATCCATTGCAACATCCTGATTCTGAGTTGAATTTGGGAAATATTTCTCGAACTGTTCCTATTGACATTTCAGTGAAACCCAGAATTATTGAAAACATTCATATAGGTGCTTCCTGTATATATGAGGAAATCCAAACTTATAAAGCCATGTTTCAAGAATTTTCCAATGTGTTTGCCTGGTCATATGAAGAAATTCTAGGAGTCGATCCATCAATTTTTGTCCATGAAATTAAAACTTACCTGGATGCTAAACTTGTCCGGCAACGTTTGCATCAGATACATCCAAGAAAAGTTGTTGCTATTAAAGTTGAAGTTGAGAAATTACTTCGAGCATGTTTCATTTATCCAATTCCCTTAACGGATTGGGTATCTAATATTGTTCCTGTTAACAGAAAGCAAGGAACGATAAGAATATATATTGATTATAGGGATATTAATCGAGATTGTCCTAAAGACAATTTTCCAACCCCCTATGTCAATCAAATTATTGTTGATTGTGCCGGGAGTGAAATTTTCTCCTTTATGGATGGTTTTTCTGGTTACAATCAAATTAACATACTCCATGTTGATCAACCTAAAATGGCTTTCATTTGTCCATGGGGGACATTTTCTTATTGCAAGTTACCTTTTGGATTGAAGAATGCCGGAGCAAATTTTCAAAGGGCTATGTGTTACACATTTCATGACATCAAGCACATTGTGCAGCCTTATCTCGATGATTTACGTGTTCATTCATTGTGTAGAGCCAATCATCTCGCTCATTTACGAGCCATATTTATGAGATGTAAGCATTATCGAATTAGGCTGAATTCACACAAATGTGTTTTCTGTATAGAAATGGGTCATTTACTAGGATTTGTTGTCTCAAAAGCCGGCATTCATGTCGATCCCTCAAAGGTTGAAGCTATTGTTAAATTACCTCCACCTTCAACTCTTCGCCAACTCCAAAGCTTGCAAGGGAAAGCAAACATTTTACGTCATTTCATTCCTAACTATGCCGAGATAACGAAAGGTTTTACCAGGTTGTTGAAACAGAATACTCCGTTCTTTTGGGATGAGATAGCCAACAAATCTTTTGATGCACTTAAACACGCATTGACCCATGCACCGTTATTGCATCCTCCCAACTACAACTATGACTACTTTTTGTACCTCACTGCTTCTCATTCCACTATTGGGATGGTTTTAGTTCAGGAAGATGAATTCAATAATGAACATGTGATTTACTATCTTAGTCAAACTCTAAATCCAACTGAGCTTAAATATTCGCATGTGGAGAAATTAGCCTTGGCAGTTGTTCAAGCTGTCCAAATATTTCGTCACTACATCTTATTACACAAAACCACGATAATTTTTTACTGTAACCCTATGACATATATTTTGACTAAACAATTGCTAGGGGGCAAGTATTCCAAATGGATAGTTATCCTGCAGGAATTTGACTTGGAATTTGAAAATCCAAGGCAAAGAAATATTTGGTTTTTGCGGAACTGATGTGTGATTTCCCACGTACTCATACTGAAACTGTGGAGGAAGAACCCATTGCGAATGAATCCTTGTTTCTTATTAGTACTCTTGATCCATGGTATGGAGATATAATTTTCTATCTCCAAACCCAATCTTTTCAGCCTGAAATCTCACGATCTTAGCGAAGGAAAATATGTTTCCAATCCCAACAGTACAATATTATTGGAGATACACTATACCGTCATGGAGTGGATTTTGTTTTCCGACGTTGTCTAACTCATGAAGAAGCTGAAAAGGTTTTCAATGACTATCACTCTAGAGCATGTGGTGGTCATATGTCTGGGTATGCCATAGCCCAAAATATATTGCGCACTGGTTATTTCTAGCCATCGTTATTTAAATATTGTACCAATGCAATCCGGAAATGCCACAAATGCCAAATTTTTGATCGAAAGATGCGTGCTCCACCTGCTCCTCTCTACCTTATATTTTTTGTCAGTCCTTTCGCAAAGCGGGGTATTGAATTTATTACATGTAACCCTCACTCAGTTGGGGGGCATGCGTATATCATCCTTGCGGTAGATTATTTTACCAAGTGGGCCGAGGCGATGCCTACATTTTCGGCAGACGGAAAAACTACTGCAATTTTCATTTTCAATCATATAATTGCTAGATTCGGTGTCCCTCAAGCGATTATTATTGATCATGGAAGTCATTTTTGAAACATCATGATGAATGAACTAATAGATCAACTTGGCCTGCATCATGATAGTTCTACTCCATATTACCCACAGGCTAATGGTTTGGACCGTCCATAAAACCATAGCCATGTGATTTCGCGCCTTTAAAAGTCATCACCTTTAATATCTACAATTGATTTTCCCCCTGCCAATCCAACAGCTCCCATCGCACCCGATAAACCGACCTGCATGACCATTTCTCGACTGTCCGATTGTCCCTGCCGAGATCTGGCAACATTCACTCTCCCGCACCTACAACTCACCCGAACATTAGCACGCGATGAGAGAGGTTTTTCTCTCTCATCCGCCGCTACGTGTCGTCCTTTGAGTGGGATGGCATGCCCCTGTCCTTTTACCACTTTATGCTCAAAGGCAGTGTGATCAATATTGTTTACCGCCTAACCTATCCACCCGCCCATTTAACTAGCACACAACTTCACTGCCCGATCACCGTTAGATTTTGCCATCCAATATCTAACGACCTAAAAATCAATCCACTCTCACCTCGCTCGATAACCCCACAGAACCATTTTCTGTCGTCCTTTTCTTCAATCTAATGGTCATTATCTCGACTCATCTAACCCGTCGATTCACCCATGCACCCCACGTCCTTTGACCACTCCATTCGTCCGAAGGAAGGAGGTGATCAGCATGCCTGCACTAGTTGCAGTAAAGCCTCAACAACCATGTTTAATGGGCGGTATGGCTCAGGGAAAGAAAAGACATGCATGACCCCGTAGCAGCATTTATCAGTTATGGAAACTCATTGATACGAACACTCCAACTACCTAAGAGGACAGCACAACACCTGAGAAGATCTGATTTTCCCACTACAGAAAGAAAACACAGCCAGAGACTCCATGAGGAAGTTAAATGTAGTTGGTGTTCAATTATGACCCCTCCATACCTAAATGGCCCAAGGGCCTTTGTAATGTAAAATTTATAAATACCCAGAAACAAGATGTAATCAGGGTTGATGGTTGATGTTTTGATGTAAGGTTCAACTTCTGGAGACTGTGGATATTTTGCCACTTGTAGCGTCTTGTCTTCATTTTCAGCTAATACAAGCCTCTTTTGCTGTTAACTGCTCACTTTCCATTTCCTCTCTATTCTAAGCTGTGCCTAATATGTTGTATTCTTGATCTTTAAGGTTTAGCACTAGAAAGTTGTCATCCTATCTATGTGTTATATTGTTGAATGTATCATTGAATAGGTTACCCAAGTTTATTTTTATCTAGTGGCAGAGAGCTGTCATCTTGTCTGCGCGTTAGTAGAATAGATTTACAAGCTTCTTACTAGTTGTAGCTGGCCATCACAAGGTCTTGTGCATCTACTAGTGTGGTCAGTATTCTCCATATTCACCTTATCTCTAAATTGTGAGTAGCTGCTGGTATAAAGCCTTGTAGTCTAAGGGTGTTCATGCATGTTTGGAGTGAAAGAAAGTAGAAGTGGTTATCTAGCTTGAACAAGCATCGTTCCTTCCATTCATCCATTGCAACAATAATTTGAATTTATATGTTACGAGGCATCTTTAAGCTACAACCTGAGAGAGTTTGTTGGAGCTCTAAAATAATTGGTGCCATTGCCGGGAAGAGGAGATTGAAGCTTAGCTTCCCTAGGAGAACGACACAATTCCAGCTTTGATGATAGACAAAGTTTGGACACATTTCTGGTTGTAATCATCTATCTGGCAACTGTACTGGAGGACCAACCTATTGGCGACTCCACATCACAGTTCTAGCTCAGTTTGTGAGGCATACTCGGAGAAATCCTCATAAATCACCAGCTAACCCAATGCCTGACCCTGAGAAGATTGTAAAGCAAAGAAAAGAATCACAGAAAGGAGCATCAGGATTAGGTAAGCCTAAACAATCTTGCGTATCTCTGCCAGAGAGGCTTGTAGTTGAGCATGTTCATGTTGAAAGGATAGAGCCTAGTACTATCGGTGAAGAAAGTTTCTCAGACATTCATAAAGCTCCTTGTTCGAGAAGTTCCCCTTTGAATCTTAGTCCAAAGAAAGCCTCCCATACAATCCATCATTTTCCTTTATCTCTATCATTCGTTCCTTAGTCTTCTGTCATCCAAACAACCAGTACTCTCCCATCTACCCCAGTCATGGCAGACCAACAAGCACCCACAAAGATGGAAAGAATCATAGCTGCTAGGTATGGACCCTTGGTCTTGCTTGTCCCTTTGAATGCCATGCCTATAGGAGAGTATCAGAAATACATGCCTAAGTTCACTGGTACAGAAGGAGTAATTTCTAAAGAACAACTTGAGGCTTTTTATAGTTATGTTGATAACCTAGATATGTTTTAGGATGATGTGTGGATGAGAGTATTTGTCCAAAGCCTTGATGGAGAGGCTAAAAAGTGGTTCAAAGAACTGACCCCTAGGTCTATAGTAGACATTGAAGCATTAGATGATGTGTTTTCGAAGCATTGGGGAGATAAGAAAGACCTGCTTTATTATCATACAAAGTTTGGTAACCTGAAAAGGGAAAATGAGGAATCATTGTCTAATTTTAATAAAATATTTAACTGTATGTATAGCAAGATACCAGCTAAAGTAAAGCCTACCCCCACCTCTGGCAAACTCACCTATGCCAATGCTTTTGACTCTGATTTTTTCCTAATATTGAGAGAGAGAAGATGTGCCACTCTAGATGAAATGCAAGATGCAGCCTTAGAGGTGGAATCCAATGTCATGGATGAAAAGCAACTCAAAGGCCTTACTAATAGAAGAAGGCAGAGAGGTGAGGCTTCTTCTTCCTCTACTTCATCTTTAGGGCCCAAAATAGATAAAATGACTAAGATGATAGAGTCATTGGCTACTGAAATATCTAATTTGAAGGTTGAGCAGACCTATGGAAAGGAAAGGTTTGCAAACACATTTGCTCCAAGAAATCCAAATCCATTCAGAAGAGAAAATGAACAATTGCAGATCATTCAGAGGATTAAAGAAACTGTTGAAGAACCAAAGGTTGAAGCTTCTTTCCAAAATGTAGTCATGGAAGGAGAGCAGCTAGATGAAGAGGATGACATTCATTGCATGGAAGATAAGGGCAGTGCTGCCTTTTTGACATTGGTTTCCTATGAAGAATCATTACTCTAGGACCAAACCAGTCAAGAGTGGGATAGAGAAGCTGTTCTGCAGACTGATGAATAGCAAAGATATAATCTGAGGTCAAGAACAAGAAATGTCAAGGAGAATCTTGTCCAAAACGTTGCTGCCCCAACAGAGTAGCAAGTTAATAAACAAAAAAAAACAGCTACTGACCCGGTCATCCTCAAAGCACTACCTCAAGAGGTAAGAGGTCCTAACAAGTCCTCTTCTCCTTTTAGTTTTGAGTCAGAAGTCCAGAAGTTAAAAATATCCGTACCTCTGATAGAACTTGTAAAGATTGAAGCCTTTAGAAACCCTATCCTTGATGCTCTTGAGCTGAAAGCCACACAATCCTCCATTGACTATGTAAATTTACAAGATGACAAACCTGCAGTTGTGCTTAGCCTAATGACTAAACCCGCTGATGATACTTCTCCATCATTTTATGTCTCATTGACCATTCATGACAAAACCCTCAAAAACTACCTGCTGGACACAAGGGCTAGCCACAATCTGATGCCCAAGGCTGTCATGGAAGAGTTAGGCCTTGATATCACCAGATCATATCATGATTTATTCTCATTTGATTCAAGGAAGGTGAAATGTTTGGGATTGATCAAAGATTTAGCCATCACCCTAACTCAGCTGCCCATGAAAATCATGATGATGGACATTGTGGTAGCATATGTCCCCCCTAAGTTTGGCATGTTGTTGTCTAGAGGGTGGATTAAGAGACTAGGTGGGACATTACAAAATGACTTATCTTATGCCATTGTCCCAGTCTTTGGAGGAGAAAGCAGAAGATTGTATAGGGAAGCCCAGATGGCCTATGTCATCAGAAATGAGAAGAACCCCTCTAATCATCCTATTTATGTTGTAGACACAAATTTTGGGGCATGCATCCTCCAAATTGAAGAATCTCAAAAGGCCTCAATGTAGATCAAGAAACTAGTGGGCCAGGCTATGGAAGGAGAGGGAACACAAACTTGGGAGATGTTCTTTGATGGAGCTTTCTCAAGGGAAACTGCAGGAGCAGGAGTGGTGTTGGTATCTCGAAAACAAGAAAGCATACATATGTCTTTCAAGTTGACTTTTCAGGTCACCAATAATATAGCATAGTATAAGACTCTGATATTGGGCTTAAACACTGCCAAAGATAGAGGAATCAGAAATATAAAGGTGTTTGGAGATTTTGATCTCATTATTCAGCAAGTGAACAAATCATTCCAAGAAAGGCACCCAAGGCTAAAAGCATACAGAGATGAGGTATGGAGACTGAAAGACTCTTTTGATAGTTTTTGTATCTCTTATATCCCTAGCGTAAAGAATCATCTTATTGATTCACTCAGTGTGTCTGCTAGCATGTTCATCCCTCCCATGCCCCCTAAACTAGTTTATGAAGTCCAGATCAAATATAGACCATCCCTGCCTAATAATGCCCAACATTGGAAAGTTTTTGAGGATGATGATGAGATAAATAGGTTTCTGCAAGTCATTGATGAATTCTCTGAAATGCACATTGGCCAAGAGAATGAAAACTTGGAGGAAAATCCCCAACCCCAACTAAAAAATAGAACTGGCCAAGACAACATTGTTCAGTTGCCTAGCAATTATATACTTAAAGGCCTAGTTCCCCTAGAAACGTTTTTTGACTAGAATGATGTGCCTTATAAGGTTTCTCAAAAAGAAGATCAATCTACAATCCATAGGCATAATATAGGGAGTCCAGAATACCCAAAATATATAAACTTGTCCACTCATTTGTCTATTGCCCAAACTGCTGAATATTACACCTTAATGAAGCACTTTGCTGATGTTTTTGCTTGGGAATACAATGACTTGAAAACTTATGATAAGAATATCATCCAGCATAAGATCCCATTGGAGAAAGACACCATCCCTTTCAGGAAGAAACTCAGGTCCATTAATCCTTTGCTCCTCCCTCTGATTGAAAAAGAAATCAAGAAGTTGTTGGCTTCCAAAATCATAGTCCCTTTGAAATATTCAAAATGGGTAGCTAACCTAGTAGTGGCGAGGAAGAAAAGTGGAGAAATCAGGCTGTGCGTAGATTTCAGGAACTTGAACAAATGCTCCAAGAAGGACAACTATCCCTTGCCAAAGATGGAGCATTTGTTGTAGAATGTTTCAGGAGCCAAAGTGATGTCTTTCTTGGATGGATTTTCAAGGTATAACCAAGTTGTTGTACATCCAGATGACCAAGAAAAGACTGCATTCCCCATGCCTTGGGGCACTTTTATGTATTCCAAGATTCCTTTTGGGTTGATGAATGCTGGAACAACCTTTTAGAGAGCTATGGATATAGAATTTGTAGGAGAGAAGGATAAGTTTGTCCCTGTCTACCTAGATGATATAACAGTATACTCCAGCAGCCATCAAGGTCATTTGCAGCATTTGAAGAAAGTGTTTCTAAAGTTCAGAAGGTTTGGGATATTAGTGAATCCCAAAAAGTCACAGTTTGCTTTGGAAGAGGGCAAACTCCTTGGACACATCGTTTCTGCTGTAGGCATCAAAATTGACCCAGCGAGAGTGAAATCAATATAGACGTTGTCTGTACCAAGATCAGAAAGGGATATCCAGTCCTTCTTGGGCAAAATAAACTTTGTAAGGAGGCTTATTCCCAATTTTGCAGAATTAGTAAAGCACATCACCTCCATGTTGAGAAAGGGATCAGAAATCAAATGGATTGATGCAGCCAAAAGGTCTTTTGAAGCCGTAAAAAGGGCTATTATGGAAGCTCCCACTTTAATCAGACAAGACTATAGCAAGAAGTTCCATATATTTTCATTTGCTTTAGGTGACACCCTTGCAGCAGTTTTATTGCAAACAGATGATGAAGGGGCAGAGCATCTAGTAGCATTCTTCAGCAAAACATTAAGGGATGTTGAACTAAGGTATGATATGATAGAAAATTAGGCATATGCTCTTATCAAATATTTGAAATCTTTCAGAATATACATTATGCATTCCAAGGTAATTTCATATGTGCCTTCTGCTTTAGTGAAAGATGTCCTAATGTAGCCAGATGTTGATGGAAGAAGGGCTAAATAGATTTCAAAGCTTATCGAGTTCAACATAGAACTGAAGCCTACCAAGCTTGTCAGAGGTCAGGGCCTTGCTAGATTAATGGCTGAAGAAAATTGCAGGTTGCTGGACATGAATTTAATAAGCAAAAATTCAGAGGATGGTCAGACAGAAGAAGAAACACTTGAACCAAGGCATAATCAATCATTGGCAGGAAATCTAGCTTCCTGTGAATGGTAATCTACAATAGCCCAATTCTTGCTAAAGCTAGAAGTTCCTCCAGGCCTTAGCTCAAGCCAAGCTAGAACTATCAAGCTCAGGGCAGCCAAATATTGCATTCATGAAAACCTGCTCTACTGGAGGAACCCCTATGGAATTCTTTTGAGGTGTCTAGACAAAGAACAATCCATGGAGGTCATGCATCAGTTTCATTCCAGCACATGTGGAGGACATCACTATTGGAAAACTATAGCCCACAAGATCCTCAGAGCTAGGTGTTATTGGTCCACCTTATTTTCTGATGTCTTTTCATTTGTTAAATGTTGTGACAGGTGCCAAAGATTTGAAGGAAAATAGAAGATGAACTCCCTGCCCTTAAAGCCAATACGTGCTAGTGGCCCTTTCCAACAATGGGGTTTGGATTTCATAGGAGAAATTAACCAACATTCCAATTGCTAACACAGATGGATCTTAGTAGCCACTGACTACTTCACTAAGTGGATTGAGGCCATCCCTACCAGGAAAGCTGAACATCATGTGGTCATGAAGTTCTTAACTGAAAATATTTTCACCAGGTTTGGTTGCCCACATAAACTAGTTACAGACAATGGAGCAGCCTTCAGGACAAAAGAGTTGGTGGACATGTGTGACTCAATGGGCATTAAACTGGTACATTCCACCTCATATTACCCTCAAGGAAATGGTCTAGCAGAATTTTCCAAAAAGAGCCTGATAAGGATAATAAAAAAGTTGCTGGAAGACAACAAAAAGAACAAGGATTCCAAGCTAAAATATGCATTGTGGGCTCACGGAGTGACTACCAAAAGATCCATAGGGAATTCTCCATTCAATCTGGTATATGGCACTGAGGTTGTATTCCTAATTCAGTTAACCCTCCCTGTTGCAAAATTCTTGCAGGAAGAACAAAATGAAGAAAATGATATGGCTAGGAGGATCATTGATTTAGCAGAAGTGCATCAAATCAGAGAATAGTTGGTCGAAAGGTTTGCAGCACATTAGAAGAGAATTAAGGAAGCCTTTGACAAAAAGGCAAAGATAGACAGTTTTCAAGTTGGGGACTTGGTTCTTAAGTGGGATGCACTAAAGGAGAAGAAAGGAAACCATGGGAAGTTTGATGCTCTCTGGACTGGGCCTTTTATCATTTCTCAGATCTAGGGGAACAACACTTTCACACTGCAAAGTATGGAAGGAGAGACAGTTTTTGATGGTCCAGTTAATGGATGATTTCTAAAGGTTTATGCTATTAAGGTATTTGGGCCTTAATGTTGTAAATATGTTGTTTTATCAGTTTTAGTGTAAGCTCAATTAGACTCCATGCCCAATGGAACACTAGGAAATTTTTTCGATCTAGTTTTTGTAGGAAAGGCAATGATCTACAATTCTTGAGACCTCACAGGGAGGATCTCATCCCCAGAAGGAGCCAATGTTAGCACTGTTATATAAATATCAGAGATAATCTTGGTTGTGTTGGTTGTGCTTAAAGGAGGCCCATAATGGTCATTTTCACTTTTTTCCTTTGCCGTGCTCATCCTCCCTTCATCTCCATTTCCTATGTTTTTCGTTTAAAAAAAACACAAAACTCCTTTTCCTTCAGCCCCGAGCGCAAAGGTTTGGACCGTCCATAAAACCATAGCCATGTGACTTCACGCCTTTAAAATTCTTCACCTTTAATCTAAGCTATTGATTTCCCTCGCCAATCCGACGGCTCCCGTCGCACCCGCTAAAGCGACCTGCATGACCATTTCTCGACTGTCCAATTGTCCCCACTGAGATCTGATGACATTCACTCTCCCCACGCCCGCAACTCACCCAAACGTTAGCACTCGATGAGAGTGGTTTTTCTCTCTCATCCGCCGCTACGTGTCATCCTCTGAGTGGGATCGCACGCCCCTGTCATTTTACCGCTTTATGCTCAAAGGTGGCGCGATCAATACCGTTTACCGCCTAACCTATCCACCCGACCATTTAACAACAACACAGCTTCACCGCCCAATCACCATGAGATCTGGCCACCCAAGATCTAATGGCCTAAAAATCAATCTACTCCCACCTCGCCCGATAATCTCGTAGAACTATTTTCTGCCATCCTTTTCTTCGATCTGACAATCATTATCTCCACTCATCTAACCCGTCGATTAACCCATGCACCCCACATCCTTTGACCACTCCGTTCGTCCGAAGGAAGGAGGTGATCAACATGCCTATACCAGTCACAGTAAAGCCTCAATAACCATGTTTAATAGGTAGTATGGCTCAAGGAAAGAAAGGACATGCACGACCCCATAGTAGCATTTACCAATTATGGAAACTCACTGATACGAACACTCCAACTACCTAAGAGGACAACACAGCACCTGAGCAAATCTGATTTGCCCACTACACCAAGAAAACATAGTCAGAGACTCCATCAGGTAGTTAAATGTAGTTGGTGGTCAATTATGACCCCTCTATACCTAAATGGCCCAAGGGCCTTTGTAATGTAAAATTTATAATACCGAGAAACAAGATGTAATTAGGGTTTATGGTTGATGTTTTGATGTAAGGTTCAACTTCTGGAGACTGTGGATATTTTGCCACTTGTAGCGTCTCATCTTTGTTTTCAGCTAATACAAGCATCTTTTGTTGTTAACTGCTCACTTTCCATTTCCTCTCTATTATAAGTTGTGCCTGATATGTTGTATTCTTGATCTTTAAGGTTTAGCACTAGAAAGTTGTCATCCTATCTATGTGTTATATTGTTGAATGTATCACTGAATAGGTTACCCAAGTTTCTTTTTATCTAGTGGCAGAGAGTTGTCATCCTGTCTGTGCGTTAGTAGAATAGATTTACAAGCTTCTTACTAGTTGCAGTCGGCCATCACAAGGTCTTGTGCAATACTGGTGTGGTTAGTATTCTCCATATTCACCTTATCTCTAAACTGTGAGTAGCTGGTGGTAGAAAGCCTTGTATTCTAGGGGTGTTCACGGATTTCTAGAGTGAAACAAAGTCGAAGTGGTTATCTAGCTTGAACAAGCATCATTCCTTCCATTCATCCATTGCAACAATAAGTTGAATTTATATGTTACCAGGAATCTCCGAGCTACAACCTAGGAGAGTTTCTTGGAGCTCTAACAGTAGTCATAATCTAGATGTGTCGAAGTCAATATGTTATCTCCTATATATATGTAATTGTTGTGATAAATAAGACTATAGTGTGATTTGTGTGTGCACAATCTCTCTTTGGTCATCTCTCAATTTCTATCAAATACTAATATTAATCTTAACACAAACATGATTGAAAATAATTTCCTTGTTACTCACTTGTACTATGAGTTGTTTTTTTTTAAATATTATGTTGCTCACTCTTTGAACTTTAGAGAATAGAAAAAATGGAGTTTAGGGTTCAGTGGAGGGTTGCATCAAGAGCGATGAAGGGTAGTGAGAAACATCGTATGAATGGGAATTCATGGCAGGGATGTGCCAACACATGGCCCCTACATGGAAATAATGGGATTCACATGGGAAATGACACCAGTTGGAAACAGAGAAGGATAACCAATGTGGTTTCAAGGAAAAGTTTTACTGTTTTATGTTTTTTCTCATTGTGGTTACCCTTAGCAGCCTCTTACCAAGAGATAAACAACAAGGATAGTTACAGTTATTACTTTCTGCCTCAGACAATAGAAATGGTCAACCTGAGGGATTGTGTTGACCTGGAGCAGAGCCAGAAGACATCCTATATGATTGGTTCTTGGAGCCCACTCAGCAAAATCTAGCCAAGGTGATTCTTCAAGCTAGACCCCCAACTAGAAAAATGGGAGTCATTATGCTAGATTGGAACTTTGAGGATGGTTTAGGGTTTCTAGATGAAGGAAAACCCTATGCTTCAAAGGAAGCTTGTTGGGTTTCTGACATCTATATACTAGAAGGTCAAGTGACTACAGTGAATTTAGCGAATCAATCTTAGGCAAGTCGATGGATACATCGGTAAGTTCAAAAAACCCCTCAGTGTTTCCACGTACTAGAATTTTCTCAAGAGAGTTGGAAGACATAGTCATAAGTAATGGCCCTAGGGGGAATGAGGGGATAAATTCATGTTTGTTTGAGGATCTACTACCAAATGATTTGGGTATATGTCAAATATTGAACAGATCCCATGCATGTAAATTGTTAGTCAGTCAGAAGGAAATCGAGACTCCCAAACCCTTCCTAATTCTCAGTTTGTAAGTGGTGACAGGAGAGGGATTTATTCAAGAGATTTTAGCTCTAAAGGAAGGAGCAGTACAAAACTTATCTGTAAGAAGTGTGAAGAAATGGGCTTGTCATCCCTCTACATATTTTCAGGGCTACAAGAATGAAGGGTTTATGGGGTTTGGCTCTCTTGATGCGGGGGAGTGGTTCCAAAATACATTCAATAAGTGGAGGGTGAAAATATATAACATGAGGATTTTATCACTCAAAATGTGTCAATAGAGGATTGGTTAGGGCCACTTCCTAAGGAAGAGAACCATGTGCAGGAGGGGCAATCAATTTTAATATCAGTTGAGAATGCCCAGAATACTAGATTAAAGAGAAAGAATGGGAAATTTACAAGGAAGAAAGTGGAATTCTGAAATCTGGTTCTTGGGTTTGTTATCTAGATAGATAAAGCTATGGAAGCCTCATAACTAATCCAGGTTGGAAGAGAAAACGGAAGAAACTACTCATAAAAGTACATATTAGAATGGATTACTAAGGCATGGTGTGGGGCTCTGGATAATTAGTTAGAAGTGATCACATTGGCAAGGGGATGGTTCATGATTATATTCAATAAGGGTGAGACTTTGGAATGGGTACTAGAGCACAACTGGTTCTTTGGGATATCATTAATCTTATTCAAGAAATAGAATCCCATATTTGATGCTCAGAGAGAAAAATTAGAAGAGATACATGTTTGGGTTCAACTTCTAACTTTTCCCCCACATCTCTAGAAGGACGATATTTTCAAAGCCATAGGTAACAAATTGGGTCTCTTCTTGGAGGCAGACATGTTGTTTGTGGATACAAAGAATAGGAATGTGGCCTAAATTTTGGTAAGAATGGACCCAAATGAGCGATTGGACAAAAAAATATAAATTCAACTTCAAGGGTATTATTTCTCTCACACTCTTGACTACGAGAAGTTTCCCTTCGGATGCCACTGATGCCATCAACATGGAGATCTAGTGTGTGATTTCCCCTTGGGATTCATAAGAAGAAGGGAAAGGGGCGAGCTAGGGATATATGGTCAAAAACATGCTGAAGAGGAGGCCATTGCATAGACAGAGGAGATAGGGAATCAACATGATTGGATTCACATGCCGACGGAGGTACAAGAGGAACAAAATGTGAGGTCGGGGATACAAATTTTTCCAGAGTAGGAACATCATCAAGAGGCTTAGGACGAGGTTGAATCCATCAATCCAGTGCCCTAGTTGTTGGGTACTTGTTTTAATCCTCCCTCGTCTTTAATGAGTTATCTTCAATCTTTGTTAAATGTTATCCCTAGGCTTGGTACTTCTAGACCTTTTATGACAGAATCTCTTATTATCGGTAGTGTGCCTTTCACCCTAGAGAGTATAATTACCTCTATCCCAACTCTAAAATTAGCTAAGACCTCTCTGTCTAGACCTGAGCTTTCTTCACTCCCTTTGGACTCCTGAAAGAAACCTCACTATTACCTACATCCTTGGGAAAAGAGGGACCTTCCTTTAGAGTATGTAGGAGGGCTAGTAGGGATCCAGCAATCCTCATTGCCTTGAAAGACTCGAGGCAAAAAGTCAAAATTATCTGAGGCTCAATTAAAAGAAAATTTTGATATTTCTAATGGAAAACAATTATCCCTCAAAGGGACGCTTAGAGCAGTGCAATTCCCTGTCATGGTTACCAAATGATTATTTTGTCTTTCAATTGTCATGGGTTTTATAACACCCAAAAGAAGCTAGCTTTAAAAGTTCTATTTCAAAATTATTGTCCTGGTGTTATTATGCTTCAATAAATGCTTAGAGCAGGCGAGATCGTGTTGAATTCCCTTAGTAAAATGATGTTGGGCTGGTCCTTTGTGACTACTGATGTAAAAGGAATATTCAGGGGCCTTGCATCGGGATTCAGAGATAGTAGTATGATGTTGTTAAATTCTTGGGGATCTGACTTGGTTTTGGGGGTTGAGGTTTACTCATGAGATCTATGCTCAAAACTATCTCTCATCAACATTTACAGGCGATCTCAAGACATGGCCTCTTTTCGGAACAACCCACTTTCTAAATCTTTCATGAAAAACCCTAATTTGGTGGTGGAGGGGGCTTTCAACTTTTCATTGGGAATGTCTAAGACCTGGGGTTATTTGGCCCAAGTCGATCCTGTGGATGATTTATTTTTGAATGAACTTCGAATAGGGAAGCTTATTGACGTAAACCTGATAAAATCTAAACCTACATAGAGCAACAAGCATGCAGGGGAATCCATGGTAGCTGAGAGATTGGATTGTTTCCTATTGAAAGAGGAATTGGTTAATAAAATCCTATTCTTTAGGTAGTGGGTTGGATTAGGATGGGAATCAAACCATTTTCCCATCCTCCTGGAGCTAAAAGGGACCAGTAAGAAGCCTTTTTAACCCTTTAAACTCAAACCTTCTTGGCCCAAAGAGCTTATTTACAACAAATTAGTCAAAGACACCTAGAGGCCTCTAGATCAGAACCAAGATTAATCTCTAGCTCAGTCTTTCTTGGAAAACCTTAAAAGAATGAAATAGGAAATGATAAACTAGGCTAAATAAAAAAAATATAAGGGATGAAGTTGAATTAAATCGTATTGCTGAAGAACTAGAATTCTTGGAAAGTGTAGAAGTAGATGGGTATGAGACTGAGGAGAAGATGGAAAGGATCAAATAGTGTGAATCTAGAAGAAGAAAGATTCTTAATAATATTGAAGAACAATGGAGACTCAAAAGCAGAGAAATTTGGCTTTGAGCTAGGGATGAGAACTCAATTGTTTTTCAAAACTATGCAAAGGGAAGGAAAAATATAAACACTATTTGGGAAATGAATTGAGAAGATGGGGGAAGCTCAAAATATTTTGATGAGCTAGAAACTCTGGGAAGATATCACTTCAAAGACCTGTTCAGAGCCCCAGAAGAAGCTTCAATTGCAGAGGTCATCTAGGTGGCTCAATTGTTCCCTAGATATGTGGACGAAGAATAAAATGAGTTGCTTATGGTTCCTGTCTCAAAATGTGAAGTTTAAGGGGTAATTAAAACTATACAGAAAGACAAGAGTCTAGGGCCAAATGGTTGGACAATGGAATTCTTCCAACATTTCTTTGAGCTAATTGGGGAATAGCTTACTCGATTGGTGGAGGAATTTCGTCTCAAAGGTTATGTTTATCAACCTTTCAACTCTACCTTTATAACTTTAATCCCTATAATGGATGACCCTTCATCCTTTGAAAATTTTAGGCCTATTTCACTTTATAATTGTATATAAAAAATCATTGCCAAAATTATTGTTATTCGCATGAAACCAATCATCTCTAGAAATATTTTTAAGGAACAATTAGGGTTTCTTAATGGCAAATAGATCCATGTAGCCACAGGGGTAGCTTAGGATTTGATTCATAGTATAAAGAGGAGAATAATAAAAGGTAGGATAGTTAAAATTGATCTCTCAAGGGCATATAACAAAATTAGTTCGTTATATGTATGTATTCTGCTGACACACCTAGGTTTTGGTATTAGTTTCATCAACTAGGTCATGGGATGCATTTCAAATGTGAGCTTTGTTGTTCTTAGCAATAGTGCAACATCCCATTTTTTCCACAATCAGAGAGTGCTTAGACAAGGTTGCCCTTTGTCGTCGCTACTCTTTTTAGTTGCAGCAGAAGGTCTAAAACATGCAATTCTTACCACTAAATGAAGAGTTGAGTTAAAAGGAATCATAGTAATATATCAGTTTATCACTGATCTACTATTTGTTGATGAAATCATTTTGTTCACTGATGGAAGTAGGGGAGATATTCAACAATTGAAACTCTCTCTTGATTTGTTTCTCAAAGCTACCAGGATGTGTACTAATGTTCAAAAATCCTCAATAGTTCATGAAGGCTTTTCGGTGAATGAGGTAAACAAAATTATCTCAATACTCCCCTTTGAAGCAAAGCCCATGATGGATAGCTTTAAATATCCAAGGTTCCATCTCAAACTAGATACCTATAGGAAACATGAATGGAATTGGTTGTTGGAAAAAACTTAAAACTGTATTAAACATTGGAATTTTAAGTGGCTTTTGAGAGCTGGTAGATTGGTATTAATCAAATCAATTCTTATTTCTATTTCTATTTATTGTTTCACTCTCACCTGGGTTCCAAAAGGCATCATTTCCCAAATAAGGAATTTGTATGGCCACTTTCTCTGGGCTGGTTGAAAGGAGGATGTACCACTTCCTTAGGTAGCTTGGAACAAAATTACTTGCCCAAAGGCTTGGGGAGGTTAGGTTATAAAGGATCTCCCATATTTTGCAACATCTTTGGTAGAAAAATCAGGGTGGAAGTTATTATCAATGGATTATCTGTGGATAACTGTGGTGAAAAGGAAATATATTGATCCAATCATTATTGATGAATGAATGCATAAGATAGTTAAAAAAACCCTTAAGCACATCAATAATTTGGAAGGAAATTGTAGACTCCTTCAGTATCATGGAAGATGGACTTGCTTGACACGTTAGAAATGGAGAAAACATCAAAATATGAATTGACCCATGGGTGGGATGTAGTGAGGGTTTTGTTCTTACTAGGGAGATAATGGATTTTCTCAAAAACTAAGGTTTTTTATTCCTGAATTAGATTTTGAAAGCTAAATTATCAATGAATTGGCATCAAGGATGGAAAACTACTGAGGATTTCAACTTGAGCCTCAATGGGGAGATGAGTGGAAGAATTATATTAGATAGTTACAATGCACACATGTCAGGAAAAGGGATTTTACAGATGAGGTTCGATGGGCACACACTCTTACAGGTCAATACTCCCTAAAGTATGAATATAGTTATCTAATTGTTAGAAGAGCATGGGAGGTGTAGGCTTGGTGGTGCAAACTGTCATGGAAATTGAAAATCCCAACGAAGTCAAGACTATTTTTCTAGTGCATCCTTAAGAACAAAGTTCCCACATGGGATAACTTGTAGAAGTGAAACAAACATGGACCTGGTTGATGCGTTTTATGCAAAAACTTAAAAGAATCAGTTGGCCATTTATTCCTAAGTTTTCCTTTCATCATCAAAATTTGGGAGACCACGGCGAGATTTTTGGGATAAGATTAATATGGAATGGGGCAAGTATTTTGGAAGCCTCACAAAACTGGTGGAATTCATTATCAAATGATATCCTAAGAAACATCCTTTTGATCATATCTTGGGGTATATGGATGGCAAGGAACACAGGAATTTTTCAGGACCTCTCAACGTCACCCTCTCCAATTGCGGTAGAGTGTGCTTCTATTTATTCTTTAATTCCCTCGTCTTCTCCAAACCATACCACTAGGATAATTAGAGAAGAACAGATTAGATCAGATATGCCATGGGCATAGTTTGATGGCGCATCTGATGCACAAAACAAATGTGGGTTGGGGTTTGTTATGAACATCAATGAAGCCAAAAATTTCAAAGCTTTTGTTGGTCTTGGCTTGGGAACTAAGAATTATGCAAAGCTATAATCCTCGTAATACTTATTGTGTTGGCTTAAACATTTGGGGATTAGATCAATCCAAATATTTGGTGACTCATTAAATGTTATAAAATGGTTTAATGAAGTGCAAATATGTCAAAACCATATTTTGATACCACTCATAGAAGAAAATTTTCAATTAAAAATGGTTTTTGGTTTTATATTTGTTTTCCACATATACAAGGAGTGGAACTCAAAGGTAGACCTCCATTCTAAGGAAGGTTTGCAACAGGTTTTGGGCAACTGACGTATAACAGAAATAGAGGAAGAAAGAATTCGTGTGTCGGATTAGCAGCCATACAACAGATGATCTATTTTGTCTGACAATTACTCTTTTACTATCTTATTATGTTTTATCAGATTAACTGGTTATTGGACAATTTATTGATACCTCAAACATTTTATTCATACATGGTTTTTAATGGATACAAATGTTTTTGTAAGAACATGTTTTTTTGTAAGGGTTGTTTTCTCCAATAATGCGGAGGCCCAAAAAAGGGACATAGATATTTACTTAGTGTGTTAGCTTAAACATTTGGGGATTAGATCAGTCCAAATATTTGGTGACTCATTAAATGCTGTAAAATTGTTTAATGAATTGCAAAGATGTTGAAATCATATTTTAATTCCACTCATAGAAGAAAATTTTCAATTAAAAATGGGTTTTGATTTTATATATGTTTGCGAGATATACAAGGAGTGGAACTTAGAGGTAGACCTCCTTTCTAAGGAAGGTTTGCAACAGGAACATAAATAGAGGAAGGAAGGATCTATATGTCAGATCAGCGGCCATACAACAAATGATCTATTTATTCCGACAATTACTCTTTTACTATATTATTATGTTTTATTAGATTAGCTGGTTATTGGACAATTTATTGATACATCAAACATTTTATTCATACATGTTTTTTACTAGATACAAATGTTTTTGTAAGAACATGCTTTTTGTAAGGGTCATTTTCTTTGATAATTAGGAGGCAAGAAAAGGGTCAGAGATTAGTTTTTATATATGGACCTAAATAGTTTGTAGCTATGCTCATTTCCATTGTGGCTTTGTTTGCTTCATGGTGGATTCATAGTTTATAAAATGCTTAATTGCATCTACACATGTAACTTTTTAATGTGTTAATAAACAGTTCAATTTTCGCAGTGAAAAAAAAAACACAAACATGATAACAAAATTTATAATAAGACTATACGAAATTAATATTTTCAAATACTACAATTTATGTCTTTAAATATTTTAATATATCGATAAAATATGGTTTTTTCTTTTAAATATTCATTTTACAAATATTTCATTAAAAAAATTAAAATTAAAATATTTTGGTGAAGTATTTTCTATTCTTTGTGTTGAATTATATAGTAGTTTTTTAATTATATTAGAGTAGTGACATACTTACACATCCTCTCACACTGGGTTGGGTTGTAGAATGCACTTGTAGGTGCAATTTTTATTTTATTATTATCATTATATTGTAGTCGTGACATACTTACACATCATCTCATACTGGGTTGTAGAATGCAACTCTAAGTGCAAAAATCATGGTGTAAAACTTAGATAATTCAGACTAATTTTATTCTCATAATTATTTAATTTTGTTTTTAAATTAAAATACATTTTTAATTTCTAATACATCTTTAAAAAATTTTTTGGGTAAATATTCAACTATAATTAATGATGTTTCATATGTTTCAGCCAATCAAAAACTTATATATTATTATTTTTAAATAAATAAAATTGGTTTTCTTTAACTACATATATTTCTAATAATTATTTAATTTTACAAACAATATAATAAACTACAAAAATCTAATATATTTTTAAAATCAACTATTAAAAACTTATAATATTTATTATTTTTAAATAAATAAAATTAGTTTCCTTTAACTACAATATTCTAATAATTATTTAATTTTACAAAAGAATATAATAAACTACAAAAAAAAATCTTATATATTTTTAAAAATCAACTATTACTGAATATTCATGCAAATTGATTTTTATACTTCAAATTATGTGAGAATTTTCCATGACCACCATGTAGAATTACAATTAGGAAAATACTCAATTCAACAATCAATAAAACAATCAACAAAACCTAAATTAAGTAAATTCTAAACCTTAAAGCTAACTTCAATTTAGTGTTTTTGTTTTAATTTAGCTATATTTAACTTAAACAATAAAAACTAACTACTATACTTTACTTGTTAAAATCTCAATACTTTCCTAAATTATAAAATAAAGTCTCAATTTTTATTTAACTTCAATTTAGTGTTTTTGTTTTAATTTAGCTATATTTAACTTAAACAATAAAAACGAACTACTATACTTGTTAAAATCTCAATACTTTCCTAAATTATAAAATAAAGTCTCAATTTTTAAAATTTGGAATAAATTTGTTGGCTTTTCATAAACACCAGACTTATCTAGTCTTAAGAAATCATGTCATTCATGTGGATTTTTGGGGTCGAATAGAATTACTAAGATATTTTTTTATAATAAATATAGATTAATAAATTAATTTTTTTCAAAATTTTAGAGTAAAATTATATTTATAAATTAATTTTTTATATATATGATAGATTCATAAAAGCTTAACCCAACTATTAAATATTTTGATTTTTATTAAATCTTATTATATAATTCCCCAGATGCGGGTGACGAGACAGTTGTCAGCAAAGAGCCACAGGGAAGCCATGTGCCATCTCGTGCTCAAACTCTGCATTAACTCCTCTCCCCACCGCCATGGAATTACAACTCAGGGAAGGCGGCAGGCCATCAATGCGGGTTATGTCACCATGGCAAGTAAGCAGACTGCAGCTACGGTGATTTGGGTTAATTTTAAGGGAGGTCGGCCGGATCATGGCGCTCAGACGCTCATTTGCTGCTTCCTCGTTCAGGTATCCAGGTCTGTGGGCAACGTTTCCAGGATTAACGTTGAGTGTTGTGAGGGCACTGTTCGAAGGGGGCTCTGGATTGTGGGGCGCAGAGCTATCACTGCTTCTGCATCCTTATCTGCCCCTGCAGCTATGTTTCGTCGCAGAGGAGCAGCTCGTGGAAGGCCAGCTTGCCCTCCAGCTGATCGACCGCGGGTGCATTGCTGTCGCTGCCGCTGCCACAAAGGAGTTCAGGCCACCCCCATTCAGGCCAGCCAGATCCTGGACACGGGCGATTTTGAGGCGGAGCCTTCCCCTGCTCCAGCATTCGGGTCTGCGATATTCTCCTTTGGTAGCACGCGGGATAGGCCACGCATCAACGCCCACGTTTCAGTCCTTTTTCTCGAAGAACCTGAAGATGAAGATGAAGGCGCAAGAAGCATGGGAAAATCCCCAGTGGGAGGCCAGGGGGCAGAAGAACAGCCACCAGCGGCGACGTCGGGGCAGGCTCCAAAAATCCCTCTAGCTCAGGAAACCATGACCACCAAGGAAAACGATGAGGAGGACTGGGAAGCACTACAGGAAAGATACGGCTGGTGCGAAGTGGTGGAGGAGAAGCCACCAGAATAGCCCTCAGCTGGACCACCTCTTCCTCACCCCGCACTGTTCAGGTTTTGTTCTGGTTCTTTCTGGTCTTGATTCGATCTTTGGGTATGTTTTGGTTATATCGAGTCCAGGTTTTAATAGTCTGATACCCCAGTGCCGAATGTTTACGTTTTTGCTCCCATGCCCCTGTGTGGGTAGTTCAAGCCAGTTTTTTGTGCCCCTGCGTGGGCGGTCCAATGCAGCAGTCGCACCCCTGCATGGGTGGTTCAAGGTAGTTTTCGAGCCCCTGCGAGGGCGGTTTAAGGCAGCTTTCGTGCCCCTGCGTGGGTGTTCCAGAATTGTCGAGGTTTTGTCTGTTCTTCAATGATTAACTGTCGATGTCTCTGCACAGCAGTAAAGCCCCTGTCTGGGCATGTTTTGTCCTGTAAAAGTCAAGCCCACAGCGCCACTGATGGCCTTGGGCATTTTGTTATCCTGGATGTAATTTACCCACTGTACATAATATAATAGGTAGTTTTTACAGAGAAAAAAAATCTTATTATATAATTTTTAATAAAATTTGTATTATTTTTACTTATGATAAATTGTTAAACTTAACTATTAAATATTTGGTTTTTTTTATCTTACTTATAATTTAATTAAATTCGACTTTTTATTATCTGCTAAATATATTAAATTTCATTCCTTAAACACTTCAAATTGTAATATAATTAATATATATTTTATTATAACATTAAATACATGTTATTGATATATTTAACTATGTATATCCATATCTATATAATATTTAATAAGTTATTATCAAAATCTCAATACCCTGCCAAGACATAAAATAAGGTCGAAATTTTTAAAAATTGAAGCAAATGCTAGACTTTTCATAAACACAAGACTTCTCTAACTTTAAGAAATCACGTCATTCATGTGGATGTGGGCTTTAGATAGAATGTTTAAGATGTTTTTGATAATAAATTTATAGATTAAATTTTTCACCGTGAAATTTTAATATAGGATAAATTCATAAAAGATCAATTTGACTATGAGATGTTTTGGTTCTTAGTTGAAATTTTATTATATAATTTTTGGTAAGGTTTTTATTTTTATTATCTAAAAATGTTGTGAAATGAAATTTATCACCAATATATTTAAATTTTATTATACAATTACATATAATTTTTTTATTAATCAATATATTATTAAATGTTTAGATACTTTTTTTTAGCTTGATTTAGAGGAGTTTAATTTTATTGTATTCGTCATTGATATTTAATAACATTGGATCCCCCATAACCTATTTTTATGGCTTATTTAGAATAAAATTTTAATTGAAATATTTATTTTAGATATTGTTTATTAATAATTTTTTTCTAATTTTTTTCCATAATTTATATATTTACATATTAGGAAGAAAAATCAATATATATAAAATAATAAATTCGTGTGTGACTTCAAATTGACCACCAAAGGAATTACATTTGTTTCTCATAATTTCATATTACAAATTGTAAAAATAATCTCTCTACACAATAATAATAATATTATCCACATCATTTCAAATTCAGTATAATTTTTTAACAAACCTTTTGTTAGTCATAGTTCCAATTACAATAAGAAAATGGAAAAAAGATAAAATGTAATTGGCACAAATATCACTTTTCTATTAAAAGTCCTCAATAGACTATCGATATGGTTCCACTCTTTGCTCACCTATCACTTATGATCCATCCAAGGGAAGTCCATAGTGTCTTAACTACCTTTGTTAACCTCATCATCATGACCTTGGATTATTTTTTTATAGTTTGGTACTTGACACTCCTACAAGTTGATTCCAAGTGTTCTCTTCCCTTCGACATCGTGTCTTCCTTCCTGTTAATTTTAGCTCACGCATTCCAAAAGTTCAGCGATATCTTGTTTCTCATTCCTATTTATAATGATGAACCCTGGATGGAACAAAGAGAATCATCATTTCTCTTTTCTTTCGTTGGCCCTCTTGTTGTTCAAATTCAACACCCTATCATAGCAAGTTCGAGTGCAGCTTATGATAGTTATAACTTTCAATATTCAATTGAAGACTCTATGGGTGGAGCAATGTTTTTTAGCCATCACTTTGAACATTTTATTTATTTTCATAGTTATAGGTGTGTTCCCATTGAAACTTCCTTAAGGGTGATGCATATTTCTACTTCAACTTATAAGTCCCATGGAACCTCAGACAAGATCACTCACAATATTGTTACTCATTGTAATTAAATTTATTGATCATGATCACAAGCTAGCATGGGATATGCCCATCTCATTCGTATATTCTATATATCTATTTCCAATAAGAATGTTTTATAGGTAGTCTCTTCTCCATCTTCTAGAGGTCATCCTCGTTTCCTTAATTTATCACTCTCTCATGACATCATCATAAGTAGTGTGCACTATAGAAAACAATTATGTATTTTGGCTACATATCTACTCCTAACCTCATACATTAAGGAAAAAATATTATCACCTAAAAATTGCTTACACATTGTAATTGGTGATCACCAAAAAATTTCATTAAAATGGGGTTTTCTCATTTTCACAAATCCACATTTCATATTTTGCATAGATTCACATGATTGTTTCTTAAACACACATGCAAATCCATAGGCATGACATATTTACATTGAAAGGCATGGGAAATCTCACCAAAATGGGGCAGTGACAAGAATAAACTACAAATAGGAAGGTTAAAGGTTGAACACAATTTATGGAGAGGTACTTAGACTTCAAGGCTCCATCATATTCATTCCAAATGTGAAATAACAACTACTACCATTCAATGATACAACCACCATGAATGGTTGGAAAGACTCTATAAATACCAAATTGGGTGACCAATTGAATCAGGAGAAGAAGTACATTGTCATGTTGCCAACATCTTGATGAAATTTTCTCAAATTTCCAAGCTTGATTGCATACACATTGTGAACTTGTAAGCTTTAATTTTTGAAAGACTTCGATAGCTTCTTAGAAGGAGAGAGAGCTTGCAAAAGAAGGACAAAAGGACCATTCTATGGAGTGTATGAGAGGGCTCATATTTCTTGAATCCATTCTCCTTAGTGTCTCTTTTGTGGATCATTGTCACGTCAATCAATTATTAATAAAATAGTGTTTCTACCCATTATTCTTTGTATTCATTGTGTTTGTCGCTTGCTTTGTTTTTTCTATAATGGTAGAATTGAGCAAATTTTTATTTTTAGTTTATGTTCTAACATTTAATTGTTATATTGTGTAGGTTTCAATTTTGGCACAAGAAGAAGAATTTGGTACCTCTAAGGTACAAATTCCAAAAAACAATTATTAAAAACAACTAAGGATATATCTAACCTAGTGGTTGGCCAAAAAGTTTATCCTTCCAAAATTGTATTTCTAAATCAGCTATCCTTGAAAACTTCCACAAACATAATCATTTTATTTGCCTTGAGCAAATTAAAATTTTAACTTCAAAATCTTGTTACTCCTCTCATACCAATATAAAAATTAACATAATCATCTCATTTGCTTTGAGTCAACTAAAATTTTAACTTCAAAATCTAGCTACTCCTATCACATCAATATGTAAATTATAAACATTAAAAAATTCTAATAACGTTGATGAAAGAAATACCTAAAAATTTAATCAAAATTAAAAATTCGTTATTGAATAGTTTTACCCTCTCCTCTTTTTTAGTCTTTTTAAATTTTTTATTATTTTAAATATTAATTAATCAATTACTTTCTTATATATTATTTTTTTCTATTTTTTTAATTCAATTTTAATATTCTTTTTTTATTTTAATCGTTTTCCTAACAAATTAAATTTAACATTATTTTTATAATTTTCAAATATTTACCTTTTTACCTTTTTATTCTAATTATATTTTTGCATAAGGATAAATATTGAACCATTAATTATACTAATTTATATAGATTGGACATTCAATTTCTATATTTAATTTATTTTCAAAAATGAAACAACCCTATCTATATATATATAAAAAATAATTATTATAATTATATATATATAATATTATATATATATTATATATATATAATATATATAATTCTTTTTCTTTTTTAATTAGAAAAATATTTTCTATTACAAATTTTTTGTAACCTAATAATTTAAAAACTTTTAGTTAAAAAATATTATTATATATATTAATAAAATAATTAATTATCTATTTTTAATAGAAAATTATAAATTTAAATCTTAAAAAGTAGAATATATACATTTTAGTAAAGTTAACCATGGGAGAATATCTTTGCAACATAAACCCAGGAATCACTTTGTTAAAGCATACATAATTGTGGACGAATTTAGATACTATTAATTATACACTTAATTTAATGAGAGAATATCGTTGTGGCATAAACCAAGGAATACATATTGATAAAGCAGAGATAATTGTGGACTAATGAAGATAATATTCACTATACACTTAATTTCATGATACATTTCATTGAATGAGAATATATTTAAATTTACTTTGAAAATCCAATTATAGAAATTTTCATTTGATTTTTTTAGTGGGATTATAAATTTTGAAGAATATTTAAAATTGGTTGGATAAGAATAGATTGAAGGATATTATACACCTAATTTGATGATCCATTTCATTCCCATGATAGAATTTTTCATTTGATTTTTTTAATCTGATTATAAATTTTGAAGAAGATTTTAAAATTGGATGGATAAGAATATATTCAAGGATAGCCTTCCTGTATCCTATTTGAAATACTTTGCAGGTGAAAATGATTTGCTCAGTCAATAACAATAATCAAATTATTCTTGTAAATATGGTCGATGAGTATAATCAAATTCTTTTGAAGTTGGTGATTGAGATTGAACATATAAAAACTATATCCCCATTTGGTAATGCTTTGCTTTACCGGCCTATCTATCTCCAGCTGTAGGTGAATATGATTTGCTCAATCAGTGAGAACAATCAAATTCTTGTGAAGATGATCAGTGGGTATAGTCAAATTCTTGTGAAGATGATCAGTGGGTATAGTCAAATTCTTTGTGAAGTTGTTGAGTGAGATTGAACACAAACCAAACCAGACCAGCAATTCAATATTCATTAACCATAGGGATATTCGCTGCAATTTCTTTCGTTGGGATGTGTAATAAGGCAGAGATAATTGTCCACGAATTTAGAAAATATTCTTGAAAATATTAAATATCTTCTGAAGCTTGTCAATTTTAGTAAAATTTTATAGAAATTTTAAGAAATTCAGATTTATTAAGCTTCAAGGTTAAGTATTTCAAAATTTTTGGATAGTATTAAATCCATTTTCACAATTTATTTTATCCGAAAATAACCTTTTACTTTCTACACTGCTATTAACAGGGAGCTAATAATCTCTCCCAAACTGGAGTCCAGTGTGTTTCGAACTCTAAATCTTTGCCTTTAATATCACTTGTTGGAGTCACAATTGGGGTTACACCAAAACCCTTGTTGGAGTCACAATTGCGGTTACACCAAAACCCACAGGTGTTAGTAAATAGACACATCCCTAAATTTAAGCACATGCCACTAAACACACTGGGAGCTTCTACCTTCTACACTGCCATTTTGTGATCTAAATACACAACACCTATTACAATTCACCCTGAGAAATCCAAGCATCGAAGTTTCCAGCTGACACCTTTCTTCCATATCGCTATTTTGGATATGCTTTGCCGGCCCCGTATATCTCCAGTCCTAGGCAAAAATAATTTTGTCAGTCAGTAAGTACAATCAAATTCTTGCCAAGCTAGTCATGAGTGTCAACTAATTCTTGCGAAGCTGGTGAGTGAGATTGAACATACCAACCAAACCCGAGCAACAATTCAATATTCATTAATTATAGGTATGTTCGCTATAGTTTCTTCTCTACGAATATATAATATAATGTCTATATTAATTTATTGGAGCAGCATAATGGGTAATTATTGTGAAGTATTATATAAATTGAGAAACGAATATTATATAATTGTTAATGAAAAAATAATTATGGATAAGCGCTACAATTTGACCCATTACTTTCTTAGATTATATGCTGCTCTGGTTATGGTTATGTCCAGCGCCATTTAAGCTGAAAGATGGGACGAAAATTTCACCATCTCAGCTTCATGACCACTGCAGGTTAATATTATGCATAATGTTAGTGCACTGTTATCACCGTTCGAGCTGATCATCGGCTACAGTATTCCTATATATAACAACCAATAGTTGGCATAAGATCTATTCGCTTTTAACGTGGGAGTTGTCTTGTCAAAGGAAGTTAAATATTTAGCACCATACATTAAGTGAATAATTGGTTTAGTGTTTTTATTTTATTTTATTTATTATATATTGAATATCACTTTATTTTTATTTAACGGACAAAATAAAATAGCAAGCTGATGATTGACTAGTGAATAATGTTTAATATTCGCTTTTAATCAAAACTTGCAGTTTTTAGTTGTTGAGATGCTCTTTATCAAAATAGAGTTTCCTTTATAGAAAAGTGTTTTTGTTGTGCTTTTTGTATTAAAAGTTAAATTTAGTTTGGAAATTGTGGTTGTATTTAGAGGTCATATGTTCAAAAGGACAAGATCATTGCGTAGAGAGGCATTGCTTGTGTTGTCTCTTTACAAGTGTATGAGAGATGTTGTCACATAAGTAATGTTACATTAAAAAATATTAAAAAATATGAAGGAGATGTTGTCAAGGTAACTTACATTAAAAAGAAATATTAAAAAAACATAAGGTAGATGTTGTCATGTAACATTACATTAAAAAAAATATTAAAAAAATTATATGTGTCACGTTAGTATATATGTGTTGCCTAATATATATTTTATATGGTGAAGATATGTGTAAGGTTACTTTAAAAAAATTAATTAAATAAAAAAATATGTCAGCTAATATTAACAAACTCAGTTTTGAAAATGATATATAAACAATTTAAAAAGAGATCGAAGGAAGTGGATGATTCAATTGGGCATATCCTGTAATAATAAGCATAGGAAGTGGATGATTCAATTGGGCATATCATGTAATAATAAGCATGTGATGGGATGAGATTTGGGGTTTAACCAAAATCCCAATTCCCAATAATTCGAAAAGATGAAACCACTTCTAATTGTTCCTCTCCAGAAACCGATCTATCTTGCACTGCACACTGGCTAAACAATCACATAAACAAAAACATGATATAACAGTTACACGATATATAGATCGTCATCGACCTTGGAATGATCGATGTTGATTGACAATCTCACAACACATGCATATATAGCTCACAACACATCCATATACAAATAACACTCGAACAGGCTTCCATAGATTATATAAAACAGTTACAAAATTAAGGCCTTTCAGCCTTAAAGAACGAACTCACGCTGAGCTACATCTTGCCCACTCACAAATTTCCTCACAAAATAAGATATCTCACACACCCTATTACATTGCCTTTATATAAGAATTTTAGGAAGAATTTTAGGAAGGATCAATCCTATCCTCTCCGGATTTTCTCCACAAAAGTTGCATGCATGCACACTTTAAATCTACTTTTCTGTTTTAAAACAGGCTTTTCTCTATTCTGATCCTCTGGT
>APFE030109653.1:528315-553401 GCA_000404065.3 Pinus taeda | reverse complement strand
ATGTAATGTAAAGGAGGTTGCCCCCTCGAAGAGGCTGAATTCTAAGGCATTTATCTATCTTTTCTATCTTTTCTTGAGTTGGTTTCATAATAGATCCCTTCTATAAATCCCTTAAAATTGATAAGCCAATTTGATCACCTCTTTCTCTAATTTGGACATTCTTCATCATTTACCTCACAAAATAACATTTACATTAACTCAAAACATTATCTTTAACTCAACCTAATATAATCAAGCCATCATAAACATATTTTTATTCAACATCCTTTCAATGTCGTGGAATAAGTTAACACCATTGATGCATTTAGGGCATGGGGAAATTGACTCGTTGAATGCATCAACAAACATATATTAGGATGGTCATTCATGGTAAGGATAAACCTGAATGTTAATGGAACAATATGTCCTATAACATATAGTAGAATGACATTAGATTTCATCTCATGATTGGCTTTCACGAGTTTCATGTTTCTCTAGGGGTAATTAATCATTAAATACTATGGGAATCTGACTCTATGCCTTGATCTAGATCATCATTATAAGCAAGACCCTCTATCATGATCACTAAGAATCATCAAGTTTTAGTAAGAACCAACCACCCAAACTGTACAAACGGGAGCTACATGGTATGGGTCTCAATCATAATATTTATATGGAGAATATTGAATTGGAGTTGTTGGATAAATTAAAAGAACAACGAGCAGCTCATCACGTTGGTTGTTTCCCTCTGTTAGGCTTGTCCTATTTTTCAACTATTATGATTCTTCGTGCAAAATAAACCATCCATGAGAGTTTGGATCTCTCAAGATGAAGCCATATTTTTGGTCTAAAGAAATATTGACAAAAGAGGAAAGAGAAAGAAACCACTAACACGGGACTAGAGCCAAAGCAGAAAATGAACTTAAAAAAAAAAAAAAAACAGGGATAGGGTACCCCCATACATTAGTCAAATCATTATTCTGCGCTAATAGTATGTAGGCACATCTCACGCTTCTCCTTTGTCAATGCATTAATCTCTCTAGCTACAATCCCAATGAATTTATGCTCTATGATTCCAACAATAATAAACAATGTATTTCCCCTTGTTGATAGTCTTCCAATGATGACAATTTAACACGGCGGGTAGTTTCCATCACTCATCAAGATCAATGATTTTATTATTTTTCGTTTGAAGAAATGATTTGTTCGGAGATCTCTCCAAATTCCTACTGACTGATGATAATATCTAGAAAGGATTGCACAAAATATTTATCACAATAGTTTAACATTCTTCACGCAACAACGACATCTATAAAACGCCTCTTGAACACAGATTCATGACATAGCTCAACTAGATTCCTCTACAGACATTTGAACAATTTGAAAGAAAAAAAACATTATCCCACAAAGTACTCATCCTAGGCCCTTGAACCTCCCGTGACGAGGCCAGGCATAGTACCAGGCTCTTATAAGGTCTAATACCAAGTTAGAGAACCAATTGCACACACAAAACTACTTTACATTTGATTAATCACACATATAAATACACCGATTATTGGTTTACGATATAAATACTAACTTAACCATACAACCAATATGTTGAGAGAATATCTCAACCACACACCTAAATAGGATTTAAAATCTCTCTTAGATGTGCCAAAATTCTAAACAAAGAAATAACTCCATCACATAACAAGTACGAATCATATTTCCAAGTCAACCACACAATCACTTACCAATAGTTCTGTGGATGATGAAATATATGTATTTTTAACATTATATATCTATATATATATATATAGTCAAGTGTTGCATTCTACAACCCACTCTAGGAGTGATGTGTGATTTTGTCCATGCTCAATATGGAGTTGATGTGTGTCCCTCTTAACTTAAAAATAAAAATATCTTCTAAATAGAAAATAAATGTTAGTTATAATAAAAAAAAAAAACGAATATGCATGTTTAGTTAGTTTTAATTAAAATCATTATAAAAAATCAGTTATCCCAATCTTACAATCGTTAGTAGATTTGTTGTTGATATTATAGTCCAATGTGGTAAAAATATTTTACTCAATCGCAATTATAAATAAAATATTTCAATGTCCACATGATATAATATAATACCTTATCAAATTTAAAAACGTAGAAGTAAAAAAAATGTGAGTACCATAGTTTAAACCTCATATTGTGGAATTTCACATGTTACTCATTGAATAAGAGGTAGATGAGGTATGCTTGCTAGTTTTCCTCCCTCCCTCTCCATTCGTCTCCTCCCATGTCATCTCTACTTTCCCTCTAATCCATTGTGCTCCCCCCTTACGTTTGGTTGGTCAACCTATGATGGTAGGGCAAACTTAATTCCTAGACATAGGCCTAGAAGTTGCTGCTTTCAAAGCTCTCATGGATTTGGGCCCAAACTTTTAGAAATATTGTACTTCCAAATTCGTGAAGAAAGTTGATGCAATCTCGAAGATTGAAATAAAGACCCCTCATGCCCGTTCTTGTGCTCTAGATATAGCTGAGTGTGGGATCATTGGAAAGTTTATGGGCCTTTGCTCCTACCCTCATTCTCTTAGGTCTTGGATTGAGAAGAACTAGAAGCCTCTCACTAACGGGGAAGTGATATCCTCATTCAATTGTAAGGTTTTCTATACCTTGTATTTGGAATAGGCTGGATATAGACTTAGTATTCCAAAGTGGCCCATAATTCATGGGGTCTTTGGGCCTTTATCTTGATACATTGAGCCATAACTTCAACCCAGACTATGATGTCCCCTCGACTGTCCTGGTATGGGTGAAGTTGCCGTATTTCCCATTACTTTTTTGGAATGATGTAACCTTTAGATTGATTGGAAACTCTTTGAGAAAATATATGGATTGTGTGGAGCCAAAAGGATGGCCTCATTTCCTACTCCAAGATTTGTGTGGAGGTGGACCTTCAAAAAGGGCTTTCAGAAGAGGTCCAACTTTGCATGGATAACTGGTCCCATATCCTGAAGGTGGACTATAACCAAGTTCCCTTTAAATGAAATATTTTTCATGAATATGGGAACTTTTATAAAGGATGCTTGAGTACGTAGTATCCTCAAGAACCTCAATAGAACGGATGAAACAAATAATGGAAACAAGCTAAGAAAAGAAGAGGAAAAAACCGAAAGCAAAATCCCCCCTCCAAAACTGCCTTTATCCCTCCTCTGAAACTTGGAGCAAGTCAGGGTAATTGCAATCCACCTACTCATGCTTCCAGCCAAGGAGGAATCACAAGATAAAACGACAATAAATATAATTCCCTTGATGGGATTCTACTTGAGGATGCATCTCTACCTGATCCTCCTAATTGAGCCTTCAAAATCTCAAGGAGCGGTCCCCCTAACGACCTCATCTCCTCAGAAGGAGATCAACCCCCCAGAAGAAGTCACTAGTATCAGCTCATATGACTCGTCAGACAGGGAAATCAAAGAATAATACTTCATATCCTCTAAGGAAATGACGGGACCTGCTTCAATCATAATATTAACAGACAAGAAGTCTACAAAAGCAACGACAAAATAGAAGGAAAATAAAGTTAGTAGATTGGGCCACAAATATAATAAAGAAATCAGGTTGGAATGGGCAAAGAAAGAAAAATAACTAGGGTTCCATCATACAATCCCTAGGAAAATAGCTAAACATGGGAACAAATGAAGAAATAAAGGAAATATGGCAAGTCCTAGGAAATCAACATCCTCCTCCAAAAGTAAATAATGTATATTATCTCCTGGAATGCTAGGGGACTTGGCTCAAAGAAAAGGATTACAGAAGAAAAATCTATAATATAGAAAGGAAAAACCACAGTTGTCCTATTTGAAGAGATAAAAGCTAGGAGAGTCTCACCTCTCCAATAAGCAACAAAAAATTTGGAATGAAAGTATCATGGAAGCGGTCAACTCGAGAGGAGCCTTAGGAGGACTCTACACAGGGTGGAACCCTAAGTATTTGCAACTAGTAAGCTCCTATAAAACTACTCATTGAATTACAACAAATTTTAGCATTTTAAACATCAAACAAATGTGTAATATTGTCAATATCTATATCTATATCTATATCTATATCTATATCTATATCTATATCTATATATATATATATTCCCACTCACTTTAGAGAAAATAAGGAGTGTTCGTAGTCCCTTATGGACCTAAAACACACCAATTATGGAATAAATTATATTCTGGGAGGGGATTTTAACACCACCATCTACCAAAAAGAAAAAAGGGGGGGCTCCATTGTTTGGGACGCCTCCCAAGAAGCCATGGAAGGCCTGATGCTCTCCCTATGTATTTTTTATGTCAAATACTCATTCTTCCTCTACATCTAGAATAACAAACACTCTGGCCCTAGCCATATTGCATCCCACCTTGAGAGATTCCTCACTTCTCACCTTCTATTATTGGCAAATTTGGTCCCGCAATCCTTTATCCTCACCTAGTGTGGCTCTAGCCATGGACCCATCCACCTCCTTCTCTAACAATATTAGAATCTTGGCCCTATCCCTTTTTGGTTTTCCCCTTTCTGGTTGAATTCTTTTGGCTTTCCTGAGTTGGTCGAGAAATCTTGGTTAGTGTAGGTGGATGGAAGCCCTATATGCATTTGGGAAAACAATATTAAAATATTGAAAAAATACATCAAATCTCGGCTTACTAAAAACAAAGCGGAAATACAATATCCTATAAAGGAGAGAGAGCACCAAATTGTGACAATCCAAGAATATATTGAGGTAGCTTCTATCTCCTCAGAGATAATGCAGAGAGAATCTGATGCTTTAAGAAGATCCATTCCCTTCTTAGAAATGAGGAAGATTATTGGAGACTTAAATCCAAAAGCATATGTCTTCAAGAAGTGGACTGAAACACTATGTGTTTCCATAAGAAATCTCAGTATAGAGAAAGAAAAAAATCCCATTACTCAAATTCAACATGGGGGTTAGACCATATCAGATTTTGAATAAGTCAAAGATGGTGTGGTTCAACACTTCCAGACCTTATACCATAATTATAATCAGAGAGACTGAGCTTTGGAAGACTATATGTTAGAACATGTTCCCACCCTAATCTTCGAGGAAATGAATTCTCATCTCACTATGCCCCCTTAAGATGAGGAGATCGTGAAGGTTGTCCTTTCCTTTCTCCTAGATAAAGCCTCGGGCCTCGATGGATTCTCAGACCTATTTTATCAATGCTTCTGGGATTTAATTAAAAAGGATCTATATAGAATGATAGGCTACTCTCTCAAGTGTATCAACATCGGGGATGGTATAAATTCCTCTTTCCGAGCCTTGTTCTCTAAACAATCCAACCCTTCCTCCTTCCCAAGGTTTCACCCAATTTCCATGTGACACCCTCATCCCACATCTACCAAAGTAGTTGGCCATGAGGTTAATTATGTGACGAGAGGCTACTATAATGGGATTCAACCTCCTAAGTGACCTTAAGGAAGTGGAATCAAAGGAAACCCACAACATGGACCTTCTATACCTGCTACAAAACTTGCAAAGTCTTTCCAGTCATCCACTTGACTAGTCCTTGGGTCCCATTGAGTTTGTAGACCATTAAACCCATGTACACTCCCTTGATATGGAAAAGGGTGCACATGGGAGACTTCAGTCGCTCAAAAAACAAGGCATGGGTGTGTTTAGGGATTTTTATTCTTTGTCCCATGCCTATGACTCTGGGCTTTGTGCCACTTTTTCAGGCCCAACACCCATGTCACTAGCCACAACTCCATGACACTTTCCTAACTAAAAGATAATAATGGAATAATGATACAAGTGCAATTACTTAAAAAATGACTTTACTGGACCCCTACTAGCCATGATAGGAATTTCGTCAAGCATGTCACAAATATGTAATCTACAGGTTTAAACAATAGATATCAGCATAGGGGTCGCATACTTATCTGAGAATCACTAAGAAGTATTGTTCCCTTATATCATTAGATGCATTAACATATATTAGGTCGTAGGTTCATTTTCCATTCAATAAAAAGTAAAAACATGATGAGAGTCATACATCACCACTGTCATAATACATGTTCATAACCAACATAATAACAACAAAAATATGAAGGATGCATTAGCCATAGGATCCTGATATAAACCAGTACATTTACACATGAGATACCAAGGAATGAACCTCTTATTAATGAATGAAAAATCCAACTTGGTATGCAACTACGGCGTTCCACGCAACCATATATTGGTTGAGCCAAATCTCTCTTCAACCAATCACCCTCGTGCCATATTCCAAGCATGAATGTCAGACTCAAACCAAAATAACAAACTAGGTCATCCCGAGGCCAAACCACTTCACCCTCATCAATAGAAACCAGGATTTTACCACAATCCTCACTGAATCAGTAGGCCAAAATAATAACATGTAATAACAGGATTTACCATGATCTCCACTAGATCACTTGGCCAAAACAAGCATGGATTCCACCAAATTTCTCCACCTACACTTTGAGCAATTTTCTTGTCCCTTAGTCTCTAGGATTTACCATAATCCACATTGGATCACTAGGCCCTAACTGAGACTCCACTCTCTGGGCTTTATCATATATCCCATCCTTGGATTCCTAGGCCCGATGGAGAGCACCCACCTCTAGGATTTACCATATATCCTGTCATTCATCGGTCGAGAATTCCTAGGTGTTGGGACAGGGTCCCCACAGTCAATTTTGGGGCAAAAGCCCAAGTTTTGGTGATGTAACATGTGAAGTCTCTGCAAGTTATGGTCACAGAGTGCATAGATATTAAGTGTCATAAAGGGATTTTCCCTTCTTTTATGTAAGTTGTGTTGGCTTGTATAAAGCTACCCATGGTCTGTGGACCATGGGATTGTATAAAAAGGAGAGTCCTAGAGAGTCTAAGGCAGTTTAGAGAAGTTCATAGTTGATATAATGGGTTATTAGAGTTGAAGAATGAAGAGTCTTAGAGTATAAGAGAGGCTTTGCAGCTGTGTGCATAAAGGCCTACAGGAGAGTCTGCAGTTGAGTGTGTAGACCCCTATAGTTGAGTGTGCAGGGTAGTCTTGAGTCTGTAAGAAAATCTGAAGTATAAATAAAGAGATTATTCTAGAAATATCTCGATTTTTCCCATTACCTCTATTATGAATGAATGTTTTTATGTTATAATGAATATTGGGTTTATGATTTAATGTTGTATTGATACACAATTCTACATGGTTTAAAATGTTATATAAATGCAAGTAATAATATCTGTTTATGCAAAGAATATCTTAATGCATGCTAAAGATACCAAACACTTAAGATGATCAGGGTAATAACCAACTTAGCAGTGATTACAGAGGTGTGTAAGCGGTTGATTCACCTATTTAAGGTCCGCAAAACACAGTCATAGACCTTGGCGAAGGCCTAGAGACTAGTAAGAGGAGCTTATATTGATAAGCCTCAAGGGCTTATCGATCTACGTAAAGGAAGGTTTAAGGAATTAAATGACATCAGAGGCATCTATGGTTGTGGAAACTTGGTTCCAACATCCCCCCATACTGCTTCGGGTGAGACATTAGTCCATGCTCAACGGATTGATGTTGAAAGGGCTAGTAGTGTACGGATTTGTTTGGCAAACTTAATTTTGAAGCTGGATGAGGACCCGCTAAGCCAACAAATGGTTCCATTTCTAGCACTTGAACCCGGGTCTCTTGGGTGAGAGCTGAGTATCCTAAACAACTAGACTAAGATCTTTGTGCCAGTAGAGTGACTCAAGGGTGAGTCACGATATTTGTTTTGGGAGCCTGTTGCGACAGGGTCCCCTGTGGTCAATTTTGGGGAAAACACCGATGTTTTGGGGTAGAAAGCCCAAGTATTTCTGATGTAAAGTGTAAAGTATCCACAAGTTATGGTCGTGGAGCATGTAGATAGCTAGTTTCATAAAGGTATTTTCCCTTCTTTTATGTAAGTTGTGTCAGCTTACCTACCTATGGTATGCGAACCATGGGATTGTATAAAAAGGAGAGTCCTAGAGAGTCTAAGGCACTTCATAGAAGTTCATAGTTGATGAAATGGGTCATTACAGTTGAAGAGTGAAGAGTCTTATAGTATAAGAGAGGCTTTGCAGCTATGTGCGTAGAGGCCTAGAGGAGAGTCTACAACTGAGTGTGTGGACCCCTGTAGCTGAGTGCATAGGGTATTCTTCAATCTATAAGAAAATATGAAGTATCAATAAGGAGATTATTCTGGAAATATCTATGTTTTTCCCATTTACTTCTGTTATGAATGAATGCATTTATGTTATAATGAATATTGGGTTTATGATTTAATTTTCTATTAATACGAGATTCTATATGGTTTACATTGTTATATGAATGCAAGTAATAATATTATCTATTTACTCAAAGAATATCTTAATGCATTCTAAAGATACCAAACACTTAAGCCGATCGGGCTAATAACAGACCTAGGAGTGATCACAGAGGTGTGTAAGTGGTTGATTCACCTATTTAGGGTCCGTAAATGAAAATCATAGACCTTCATGAAGGCCTAGAGACTGACAAGAGGAGGTTATATCGATAAGCCTCAAGGGATTATCGATCTATCCAAAGGAAGGTTTAGGGAATAAAACGACATCAAAACCATCTCTGGGTGTGTAAACATGGTTCCAACGTCTCCCATACTACTTCAGGTGAGACTTCAGTCCGCGCTTAGTGGATTGCTGTCGAAAGGGCCAGTAGTGTAGGGCTTTGTTTTGTAAAATTAACTCTAAACCTGGGTCAGGACCCACTAAGCCAACAAATGGTTTTGCTGTCGGGACATGAACCCAGGTCTCTTGGGTGAGAGTTGAGTATCCTAACTAGCTAGACTAAGATCTCCATGCCAGCCGAGTGACTCGGGGGTGAGTCATGATATTTGTGTTGGGGGGCTGTTGGGGAAAGGTCCCCTGAGGTCAATTTTGGGTCAAAAGCCCAAGTTTTTGGGTAGAAAGCCCAATTTTTTATGATGTAAAGTCTCCACAAGTTATGGTCGCAGAGCGCATAGATATTAAGTTTCATAAAGGGATTTCCCCTTCAATTATGTAAGTTATGTTAGCTTTTATAGACCTACCCATTGTCCGCGGACCATGGGATTGTATAAAAAGGAGAGTCCTAGAGAGTCTAAGGCAGTTTATAGAAGTTCATAGGTTATGTAATGGGTCATTAGAGTTGAATAATGGAGAGTCTTAGATTAGAAGAGAGGCTCTGGAGCTGTGCACATAGAGGCCTAGAGGAGAGTCCGTAGCTGAGTGTAAGGATCCCTGCAGTTGAATGCGCAGGGTTGTCTTGTCTCTGTAAGCAAATTTGAAGCATCAACAGAAAGATTACTCTAGAAATATCTGTGTTTTTGCCATTTACTTTTGTTACGAATGGATGCGTTTATGTTATAATGAATATTGGGTTTATGATTTAATGTTCTATTGATGCACAATTCTGCATGGTTTACATTGTTATATGATTGCAAGTAATAATATATGTTTACGTGGAGAATATCTTAATGCATGCAATACTAGACACTTAAGCCAATTGGGGTAATAACAGACTTAGGAGTGATTACAGAGGCGAGTAAGTGGTTGATTCACCTGTTTAGGGTCTGCAAAAGGCAGTCGTAGACCTTCGCGAAGGCCTAGAGATTGGTAAGAGGAGGTTATATTGATAAGCCTCCAGGGTGCATCAATCCATGAGAAGAAAGGTTTAGGGCATAAAATGACATAAGAACCATCTTTGCCGGAAACTTGGTTCCAGCATCCCCCCATACTGCTTCGGGTGAGACTTCAGTCCATTCTTCGTCGATTGATGCCGAAAGGGCTAGTACTGTAGGGATTTGTTTGGAATACTTAATTCTAAACATAGGTCAGGACCCACTAAACGAACACTAGGCCCACTGAGGTAACACAAAATTCGTCTTTACTAGAACCCACATTCTGGTTCATGGGTTGTTAGGTCATGTGTTCTTTTATTCAATGATACACCTCACTCAACTCTGAATCCATCCGACAATCCAACTCGACCGAAACATGAGGACCCCATCACAGCAGGGCTATCTAGAATTGGAAAGGCTAGGTTGAAAAACATCGTCACACCTGGAAAAACCCATGTAAATGAAATAAAGGGAAACAAGAATAAACATGCAACACCATACATGCCAAATATAACAAGGAAACCAAACATGCAAATTGATATTTGCAAATAATCCTATTGCAGCTACTTGATCCTCCTCTTCCTTGCTTAATCATTGCTTCCTCTTTGCCTCCTTTTCCTTCCTTGATCCAATTCTAGAATGATCCAAGAAAACTCTAGGTGTCTAAAAGTGAGAAAGAGAGAGAGAGAGTGAATAATGAGAGAGCTCTGAAAATGAACTAACAAAAGGTAACATTGACCAAGCCTACCCATTGATCCTCAGAAGCCCTTTTATTAATGAGGCCTCTATTTTCTTCATTTTCCTCCTCACATGCAACATGACCTTTCACCTTCCTTTTATCCTAATTTCCATTATTTTCATAAATAAAATGCCAATTAATGCCAATTTTCCTTTCCAAATTCCTTATCCATTTCATTTTCCAATTTCCTTAGCCATAATAAAGCAAATGAGCACCCACACTATGATGTTTTGCTCAACATTCAGCTTGGTATAAGTGTCCCATAATCCATCGTTATTATTTTCCCTTTATTAACTTTTATTAGATGGAATTTTCATGAGGGTTGTTGATGAGCCCCATAAATGGGTAATTATATGGGCTCATTTGGCCTCCTAACTTAGCTTAATCCACCATTCTAATTAGTTTATTGCATGTTTTTTATTACATTTATGCTAATAGAGTGAATTGTGTTAGTCATTATGCCATGAAGTCTAATGTGTGCTTTATGGAGATTTTTGGTCAATTTAGAGACAAACTCAAAGGTTTAATGAGAATTTGGCAGCCAATATTCAAGGAAAACAAGGGAGAGGATTTGTAGGAGGGTGTCCCCCTCATTTATGACCCCGTACCTCGAATCCTCCTTCAGAAAGCTTGGAGCACAAGCAACCACATCAATGCATCAAAAGGGCAGCCGAGCAAGTGAAGAAGAATTGTTGTCTATCTCTAGTCTTGGGAGCCAAGCCTCCTTGATTTTAGGAGAGTTGTTGGAGGCTCTAGTTGTATAAATAGGAGGGCTTAGGTTCTTATTATTTTAGTTGAATGTTAGTCAAATTTTCGAACTTTTTTTGCAGCTTTTTCTCAGCTCATTTCAAGCTTACTTTTGTGAACAATTTTATGTAATGTGACTATTATTTTGATAATGGAGATGAAATGTTTTGTGAGCCAACATTGAGTTCTTTCAGGGGGTTGAAGATATTTGGTTTGGGCCCAACCCAAGCTGCCCAGCACCTCTTTCCTTTTATTTATATGTTTTTCTTCAGTTCATGAATTAGTTTATGTTAGATAGATTTCTTCCTTAGTATAATAGGTTGCTTTTGGTGGTTTACATAGTTGTTTCCATTTCAGTTGCTGAAGTAGGTTAAATAGGGGTAAGACAAAGACACAAAAAGGCCATCAATAGAGCCTGACCTCCTTTCCTCCTTTGGGGTTCATGAATTGAGGTCAAGATTTGCTTGCTACAATAAAAACATAGTTTTGCTTTCCTCATGCAATTTCTAGAGTTACAATTTGATTTAGAGGTTAATACTTTGCTTCAGGTCCAGTTTTTCATGCTCATTTCTATTTCTACAATAAATATCTTTGCATGATTTCTTTTCCATATAGCACTGTGCAAAATTTTATTTTCTTAGATCAGAGTTTAGGTTAACTTGAGATATAGTTTTTTTTTTGGTGCAGCTAGTTCTTTTCTTGCTCACATTTAGTGTTTTTATTTGCAACTCTCTTATAGCACATCTCTACTCATAATAAGTCAATAAAGCATCCATCACCAACCCGTTTGCTACATTTTTTACAGGTAATTCACAACCCTTCACAAATCTTCCCTACCTCCTGCACTTTTCTCATAAGCTTTCCTCTCGTCTCTTGAACAAATCCAACCATCATTTTCTTTCCTAATCACCCTTGATGAACTTCAGACCCCTTCACACATCCATCTAGTCTTTAGCTACCCTTTTCGACCATTTGTTTCACCTTTAAACCCTCTAAAACAGCCCTTGACATCCTCCTATAGATCCTCCTGTAGATCCCCTACAGCCTCTTGTAGAATTTCCTGTGAGTGACTTTTTGCTGTCCGATTGCAAGGAAAGCCTCAAGAACATTGCCAGAAGTCTCCTAGAACCCCTCCACACCTTCCTACACCTTTGAAAATCAAAGTCGCTCTCCGTCGCCACCTAATCACTACCACATCCACAAACAAATAAAATTACATGCATAACAATTTCACATAAAATACATAAAAATCCAAAAAAGATGTTTTTTTCTTATTTTCTTCTAAAAATCACTTGAATACGTGTAGTTTACTTCCTCAGTAGGTAATGGCACTCCTTTCCTAGATTTTCACCTCTCTTTTTGCAAAATTAGGGTTAGTCAGTAAATTAGGGTTTGCTAGGTTTACTTCACATTTCAGTCTTCTTTCTCTTTTTGCAAGTAGAATAGCCTTTGTAGAGTATGCTTCCCTTTCTTTCATTACATTTAAAGCTTCTTTTGGAATTCATAGAAGTTGGCTTGAGCTCCTAGTGATTTTGCACTAGCTGAGCAAGTGACAGCCTACACTAAGAACTAGTACTTGAGCATACAACATCGTCGCTTCCAAGTTTGTTACGAACTACCGGGTTGATAAAAGTAAAGTAGGAAGCTCTAGGAGTTGCAGCATTATTGCTACAATACTGGTGCTCACCACTTTTTGGCATTGTTTCCGGGGAAACATCAAAGTATTTTGTGATTACTACTTTTTTCTATTTTTTACTACAACATTCTGCTAAGTAGTTCATTTCCGCAAATGTAGAGTAGTTGTTTCTTCCAATTTCCGCATTTCCTTACTTTCATTTCAATTCTGCAATTTCCATTTCAGCAAAAGTATATTAGTCCTTTCAATTTTGTAATTTCCATTTCAGCAAAAGTAGATTATTCCTTTGAACTCTGAAATCTCCATCTCAGCAAAAGTATATTAGTCCTTTCAATTCTGCAATTTTCGTTCCAGATTAGTCATTTCCTTACTTTCATTTCAGTTTTTCAATTTCCTTTTAGCAAGTTCATTTCAGTAGTTGCAAATTATTTGTTCAATCAATTTCAGTTTTGCAGGTACAAGCAGAAAAAAACAAACATCACCCAAAAAGATATTTCCTTACATGCCTCATAGGAACAAAGATAATTCAGGGAAATTCTTACCCAAAACCCCCACCACATCAAAAATACACCCTTCTCTCTTCTTTGGTGGTAGTGATCTAGAAGAACCTTTATGGGAACAACCAAAAATATTTGAAGAACCTATAGGAGAAGAGGAGGAAGAAAACATCCCTCCTGAGACAATGGCTAAAAATAGAAATGATGGGGGGAATGGAGAAAGAGTAGGGGGTACCTTTCTCATCCAAGAGACCAATGGGGACACTAAAATGAAGAACATAAGCCCTTCAGCCCTACCTCACTTCCATGGATTGAATACAGAAGATCCTGACACCTTCCTGTTTGAGTTTGTTGTTATCTGTCGAACCTATGACTATGTAGAAGATGAGCAGAAGTTGAAACTGTTTCCTTCTACCCTCAAGGATGTAGCATTGCGCTGGTTCATGGGGTTACCTGGAAACAACATCACAACTTGGGCTCAAATGCAAGAAGCCTTTAATAACAAATACCGGGACTACTGTAGGTCAAAAGATACCGAGGAAGAAATCTTCTAAATGACCATGGGAAGTGATGAATCCTTGGAAGATTATCAAGAGAGGTTCTAGCTTAGTTATAAAAGGGCTAGACGCACACTTGACCCCAAATCTATGAAGTTGGTCCTACTTAGAGGAATTCTGGAAGACCTTCTAGACACCCTCCATTTATTGGCTGGGGAGACATATACCAACTACCTTATGAAGACATAAAGACTATTTTTAGAAACCATTCTAGGGCAGCCAGAAAGAGAGATAGGGGGAGTCAACCCATAGTCAATACCTCCTCATCGGGTTCATCCCTTAAAGGTGAACTTGGAAACATAATGGAAGACTTCATGAATGGGATGCTACATACACTTGCCATGCAAATGGATACCTTGCATATCAAAAGGAAACAAGAGGAAGCAGAGAGGGCTTTGGCCATTTTTTGTCCTAGGTGCACAAGAAGGCATCCTAGAAACAAATGTCCATTGAACTCTATAGAGGTTTGTTCGGTCTATGAAGAAGATCATTCTACAGATAAGTTCCCTTCCTTGCCCAGACTTAAAGTTGTATACCAAGGGGTTGAAGGAGCCACTGAAGCACTCTATTTCATGTACCGAAAGGAGACCGCATGGACCTAGACCATACCAACAGGGAATGTAAGGGACATCTCAGGCATACTACAACCCCAATCAAGCCACTTCCATACCTTCTTGGGGGTCCCATGCTCATCCTTCCTGGTCCACTTCTCCTCCTTGGTCATATCCATCTCAATATCATGCCCAACCAGCTGCTCATTCATTCCACTCCTATACTCAACCACAACCTCAGTGGAATGCATCTCATCAAGGATGGAGGCCCTAGTACAAATCTCCTCCTGCTCTTTTGCCTCCACCACTTGCTCAACCGCAACCATTGCCTCCTACTCCACCAAGGCAACCCCAAATTCCTACTCAATCGAATCGAACCTGAACAACAGACAGGCTCAGCAAGTATACAGTGAGGAACCATCATGCCTAACCTATGCTGTGGAGATTCAGGAGATTAACCTATGATCTGGGAAGATCCTCCCAAATAGCCAGCCTCCCCCTAAGGAGGATGAGGAAGATAAAGAGGAAAGTGAATTGAAAGCAATTCCACCCTTTCTTGAGAGATTTTCTAAAATAACACAGCCTAACCCAGAAGAAACTAAACTTCTCAGAGAATTGAAACAACTATGTGTAAAGATACCACTTCTCCAAGCCATAAAGGATGTTCCTATATACAATAAAATGATCAAAGAGAAGTGCTTCATGCATCTAGGTAGGCGCAAGAGAGATGCCCCAACCATCAATGTCATAGGACAACTGCCTGACTTGATGTTGGGGCAGGTAATTTGTTCGAAATATCTAAACCCTGGAAGCCCAGTAGTTGATGTCCACATCAATGGCACCATGATCCCCCATACCTTGATTGATCTAGGGGCTTCCATTAATGTGATGACCAAGGACACCATGCTCAATCTCAAACTCTAGGGCTCCTTGAGAAAGACCACGACAGTAATGCAGGTAGCAAACCACTCCACTGTGACCCCTGAGGGGATTGTGGAGGATGTGATGGTCTTCATTGATTCTTGGGAGTACCCTGCTGATTTCTTGGCTCTCCAACCAAAAGCAGAGCTCACTGGGTACCCTCTCATCCTCAGAAGACCCTCGTTGGCTATTGCAGATGCCTACATCATCTGTTAAGCTGGGAACATGACAATCAAGAACGGGCATATGTGCAAGAAGCTAATCCTATATCCTCCTACCCAACCCTTGCTAGAATATGATCTACCTCTCTGGTTGGAGGAGGAGGATGAGGATGAAGTCTATTCTGCACCATTATGTGTAGTGGAAATTGTTATGAGGGGGCAACCACAAAATGAGGATGATATCATTGAAAATCTAATTCGGAATCCACCCCCAATATTTTTCCATTAGAAGATCTAGTGAAAGACACCCAAAACAATCCCTTAACTAATCTCTGTGTGGCCAACCAAACCTTTCTCCATGTTAAGAATATAGAGTTCGGCCCTAAAAGAACCTTGAAAATCAACTCATCCCTATCCACCTCCAAGGAGAAGGAACTATGTAGCCTATTGAGAAAACATTTATATGTCTTCGCTTGGAGCTATAAGGAGATGAAGGGAGTCCACCCTTCAGTCTATACCCATCACATTTTCATTAAGGAAGATTGCAAACCAGTTAGGCAGCCTCATAGGAGGATGAATCCAGCCCTTAAGGACATTGCCAAGGAAGAATTGCAAAAGTGACTGGATGTAGGATTCATCTACCCCATCTCCGATAGTGAATGGGTCTCTTCTTTGGTCCTAGTGCCAAAGAAAAATGTTAAGTGGAGGATCTGTGTCAATTATCGAGAAAATCCAACTCACGAAAAAATCCAAAAGACAGATAGTGGCAGATGTTTAAACTCCAATGCAAATGATGGGAAGTGATTGCGAGAGAAATGTATGAAGAATCATGATGACACAACAATGGGGACCAATAGTCTGAATAATGATAATTTACCCTTTTTTCCACCTCACATCATTGCAGGAAATATCTCCAGTAAACATAAGTACTCTGCCTCAATCTCATTCACCACCTTTGTTCCCATTTTATCATCATCCCTGCGGCTGTAGAAATCTCCATACCACCTCCATAACCTCGAAACCATCATTCTCTGTCATTTTCAGTCCTCCTCCTCTTATTGGGTTCTATAGGAGCATTATCAGGTTCTACAAGAGTAGTAACAATTCTACAGGAGAACCTCTAGCCATTTCTACAGGAGGGCTAGTAAGCAGTTTTACAGAAAAGAACACGGGGTTTTCATTCAAATTCAGACTTGAAGAGGTAGGCTCACTACAAACCAACCTTGCATATTCATATATACCAGGGGTGATGCAATTTTAAGGAAGGATTAAGCTTGAAAAAGAAGAGGAATTGCATTCAAAAGTTCTGCCTATTTCTTAAAACAAAACACACAGTTTTTATCTGTTTCCTATTTCTGCAAAAGAAGTGTTGTCTCCTTCTCCACCTTGGGTACTCACATATACAAGGAGTGATGCAATTTTAGGGAAGAATTAAGCCTGAAGAGAAGAGAAATTGCATTAAAAAAGTCTACCTATTTCTTAAAGAGAAATACAGTTTTTTCTCTGTTTCCAGTTTTTGAAAAATTGTTGTCTCCTTCTCCACCTGAGATATTCCAAAGGATTATAAACATAATGACAAGGGGATTCATGAGGAACAAACCCCTAAATTCAGTCAGGCTCCATGAACATCCTAACATAGTAGCCATTTTTACTAGAGCCAATTGGATGCCACTTTTTAAAAAGTTTCAAGGGTTTGATGAAGAAGTGATTCAGGAGTTTGCACTTTCCTTGGTACCTCACTCAAAGACCCATGCCACTGTTTCTTTCAGAGGTCTCACCATGGAATTCACCCTAGAGTTTATCATTACGGTTACCAGTCTTCCACTTGGACTACCCTGGAGCAAATAAGAAAAGCCACTAGGCCAAGTTGCCAAGAAAACCTTCTTCCAACCAAATGAGCATCCTGTAGAGGAAAAAAATGGCATCAGGAGAATAAGCATACCTTACCTTTGGGGTGAGGTCAGTTACCAAATTATCAAGTACATTTCCTATGAAGGAAGGTATAGCATATTTTATGGTTACCATTTCAGATTTTTGCATGAGCTGAGATATGGCATGGATATTCCCACACCTCAAAAACTCAGCATCCCCTATTTTCTCCTACAGTCGCTTATAGATTCTAGCATTAAATTGAAGGCAAGAGGTCCAGATCAATTGGTTCACCATGGACTAATTAAACTGCTGGTGGAAGAATCCCTCCACACCTTCGCAATCACCATAACCTGGGAAATCTTTAGAAATATGACAGGAGAAGATGACATAAAAGCCCTCACATATGACCTCAGTCCTTTTGAAAGTGAGGGGGAAGAACAAATAGGGGAAGATGAGGAGGAAACCAAAATATAAGATGAGAAGGAAGAACCTAGAATGGAGGAGAAATATACCAAAGTAGAGAAGAAGGAACCTAGGACAGAAAGGAAAAAGACTAAACCAGAGAAGAAAAAGGCTAATGCAGAGAAGGAAGAAACTAAACAAGATGAGAAGGAAACCAAAACAGAGCTAGAGGAAACAAAGCTAGCGGAGGGAAAAAAGACAAAATAAGAAGAAAAAGGGGAAAAGAAGACAGAAGTGTCTCCTGAGACACTTGAAAGGGAAGAAACAACTATTCTTGTTGGCCTCAACACCCCATTTAAACAAAAACAAAAGAGGAAAAGGCCACCATCAACGTATTTCAGGGCTTGAAAAAGCACAAGAATAAAAATAGGGAAGCCACAACCATCCTCAAAAGAGCCCATCATAATCAAAGATTCCCCTACTACCAAAAGGGAAGAATCTCCATCTGAAACCCCCATTACATATGAGAGAGGAGGTCCTAGATCTTCCACTTGGAAGGAAAGAATAAAACTGTAAGACTCAAAAACAGTCCTACAGGAGGCACAAACTGCTCTACAGGAGACCCTAACAAAGCTACAAGAGATTGAGAAACTTGAGAAAAGAGCAGAAGAGTAGACCAAAGGTAAGGATGAAATAACAAAGATTCCAAAACCTGACCCCTAGCCTAGCTTAGGCTCTTATTCCAACCTTCTTGAAGAGGGGAAAATTATTCCACAGAAATTTGTAGTCCCACTTTTCTTTGAAATGGAAAAAGAAAGGGTAAGGAGCCATAGATGGATGCAAATTGCCAAGTCAAAGAGGGGTGGAACACATTAGCCACATGGAGAACAATGTTGGCATTATGAGCTAAGTGTTGTCCTTGATGGCAAACCATAGAGATGACAAATCATAGTGCAGAAGGTCAACAACAAGGAATTAATGATTAGTCTACAAGAATGAAGAAAGTTGAGTATACACGCAAGTTCACTATATACCAAGTCGCGTACAGAGGCAGCTTATATGCAGGTTCACTATATACCAAGTCGCGTATACACGCAGGTTCACTATATACCAAGTAGGGTATACACGCAAGTTATACTCTCAAGTTCTCTATATACAAAAATGCGTATACATGCGGGTTTGTTGATCAGAAGTCGAGTATGCATATGCACACACTTCCATGCATGGAAAAGGGCGTACATGTGGGAAAACTTACTTTTGGTCCATGGCGGTTAGTCCTTGGAATTTGAACCTATGGTTTTTGGACCATGGCATCTCGACAGATGTGTTGATCCCTAGTATTGAGTTGATGGTATTGGTTTGTTATAGTTTTGGACCATGGTATTGAGCAAGGCCTAAAACTATAAAAGGAGAAGAAGATCATTAGGCAAAGGAATGGAGAAAGGCTTGAATATCTGATGAAGGATGAGATCCAGTATGTAGGTTATGGGTTGCTTGATCTAAGCAAAGAAGGTATCTCACAAGTTGATGGAGAACAAGATCTAAGGATAGATCGGGATCAAATGGTTTGAAATGAACTATCTCTATATGATTAATTATGTTTATTCTAGATCTGTATACTGACGCATGTAATGATTTGAACTGGGTATAACTTAAGTTTGAAATCGCTGCAAGTCATGATTGAATATTTATAGATCTATACGCGGGTTGGCTTTGGTAAAAGCGTGTATGTACGCGGGTTTGGTTTGTCCAAGTAGCGTATGCACTTTAATGCATGATTTGATGATACAGTTGATTCTGAATAGTGTTGTAGAGTTCAGGGTTCTGCTCTGTGTTCTGGTGACTGCTTTTTGTTGACAGGGTTTAGTGATTCAGTATTGGGAGATTCAGAGATTGATAATGCTAGTGTTGACTATTTGTGAGCTTCAATGATATTGATAGGTCCCGGTATGAAAATTTGATGAAACGTGGCCTTCAAATTTAGAGTTGTGCTTCTGTGTATCCAGTTTGAAAATTGATGAAACGTGGTACCTGGAGGAGAGAAGATTGTAGGTCGGAACCTACGTACTAGTGTCTTAGCTAGTACAGGAACTATGGGGGTTGTAGCTCCCTTCCAGGAGAAGCTGGGGAACGAGAGAGGGTTGTAGCTCTCTGCAGGTTGCAACCTGCGTACTAGTAAAGGACTGCACCAGTACATTGTAAAAGAAGTTTCTTATTAAAGGAAGATAGAAACAAATTGCAGCAGGTGGTTTTCACCCACATTAGGTTTCCACCTTATATCATGGTGTTCATGTGTGCTTCTTGTGTGTGATGATCTGTTCTGTTTATTGCTTCTATTTACTGTTCATATGGTCAATGAAGTTCTGATGCATTATCTAAAGATCAACATGTAATGGATTATCTGACTTATAAATAATCTAGATATATGCTAGTTTCTTTAGACACAGTCGCGTATACATGCGGATATCCTTAACTGAAGTAGCGTATATGAATCTGAGTAAGAAATGGAAAAAGTTTTATTCATCTGATAATACTGATTCACCCCCTCTCTCAGTATTATTTCCAACAATTGGTGTCAGAGCAGGTCCTTCTAAAGAAGCTTGATCACTTGAAGGAGATCCATGGAACAATGGGAAAGAAGCTTAAGAAGAAAGCACCGAAGAAGAAGAAGACATCTTAGAAGAACTATGACAGTGGGAGAATTGATTGGGGATTAGGCATAAGAAGCTCTTCAGATTCAGACTCAGATTCAGATGAACTATCAGGTATGAATTTGCTATCCTCTGATGTTCTAGCTATCTTTCCAAATGGAAGAGATGAAAGTGATAGTGAAACAACTGAACTTGCTCTTATGGGTGAAGAAGAAAGATATCAAATAGAGGCAGAATTTAAAAGGCTGACAGACAAAATTAGGGATCAACAAGATCTATTGAACAAAAGGGAATCTGACTCCAAAGAAGAAGCTACCAAACTAAAATCCAATTAGAGTTATTCAAGGCCAAATATCTAAAGTTGCTAAAAGACCAACAAGAGGAAGAAAGCAAGATAAGGAAGTTTTTCAGGGACAAAAATCAAAAGTTGCATGATGAAGTCACATCTCTAAGAAAAGAAGTCAATGAAAAGAACACAAAAATCAAGAATCTCAAAGATAGATCCAGTAATTATGAAAGTCTTGAAGCTTCGACCCTCTCACTAAAGGAAGATTTTGAAGAAACCAAGAAGCAGAATAAAGATCTACTCCAAGGTATTGAAAAACAGGAAAACGAAGTTATCAGTTTAAAAGCACAGCTGGCATGTGTCCCCAGAGTTCGTCAAATGCTGGAGGATTTGAATGAATTACAAGAAAAGGAGATTCTCAATCTAAGACGTCAGTTGGAAGAAGAAAGAAATGTTGAAGAGAACGTGAAGAAGCAATATGTTGAAAAGGAAGAGCAACGTCAAGTTGAGGTAAATATCTTGAAAGGTAAATTAGAAGAAATGGATAAACTATTACGATTTCAAGATAGTACTAAGATCTTGGATGATATTCTTAGTAGTCAAAGGTCTCCTGCTATCAAGACTGGTCTTGGTTTCCATGAATCTGTTAAAGGTGAATCTAGCTCGCAAGGAGAATCAAGGAACTCTAAAGAGAGATCTAAAATGATCAACAAGGATATGAAAGATCAAACCCATCAACAATCAAGAAAAGGGATTCTTCAAAGAAAATCTTTTACTCCCAACTATGGAAGTAATAGTCGGCCATTTACTCAGATGAATAATATTGAATGTTATGTATGTCATAATCTTGGACATATTGCAGCTAAATGCAGAAGAAGAAGGGTTCAAGACCATCATGCAGAAAGATCATCACATTCAAGGTACTTTAATGGATATTGTTTTGCTTGCAACATGTATGGTCACAAAGCTACTGATTGCTACAGGAGGAATATAAAACATGTAAGATGCTATGCATGTAACAAGTTTGGACATAGAGCAAAAGTTTGCAAGAACAAAGTTCATGATAAGAAGAAATCATCAACATGCTTGAAGGTATGGAAGAAGAAGGAAGTTCAGTCAGAAAGATGTGGCATAGCACAGGATGCTCAACACAGCACAGACATAACAGACTCATGGGGAGCTGAAAGTGTTAATATTCAATGTCCTAAATCTAATACGCAAGTTTCATGAAGGGAAGTCGCGTATATACGCGATTTATACATTGCAAAGTTGTGTATATGTCAGTCAAAGGAAAGGCAGTGGGGACAGGCTCAGAAAAAGTATCAGATATGATTCAGTCCATTATTTTCTCTATTGGTTATAGTTATATTCTGCTAAGAATGTGTGGAAATGTCTTGTTACTTGTAAGATGTTTAGAAGTGTTTTCATCCTAACTTGATGATGATGATGTCCTCATGCTTATTATATGCATCTAACAATAAACAGATGGCACAGGTTGAGGGGGAGAATATGCCTTGAATAATGCATTGTTGGCATTATGGTTAATAGTTCTTGGTGGTGATGCGTATATGGCTAAAATAATGTATCTTGCTACAATGTGGTTATGAGTTGTCCATGATAAAATCTCATATGATTCTTAGGGTTACATAGTTGATGATCAGATCATACTTGTGGATTGATGGTGCATATATGATGCTTACATGATATGGAGAAGTACAAAGCTTGAATACACAACGTCATTACTTGATGATGAAGTCTCTCATATGATGCTGTCATCACATGCATGAAGATCATATAATACAATTATGATGCAGGATTCCTATGGTACTTGGTGATCATGTGGATGAGGATTGTTGATGTTGATGATATAAAGAAGCCTTGACAAGTGATCTTGTGCTCAAGATACATAGTGCTGGATACATGCATGATTACTCAAAGTTTCATTGTTGGAGACATGAGATTGTTATATGATAGGTTGATTCTCACATATGTTGATTGGTGGTTATCAGATGAGGGATATTCCCATATAATGTTACATGGATGGTCATGCAGATCTTGATGATGATGACTATGGTGTTTTTCACATATGATATAATGTGAATGATGTATGATGCTGAATTGATTTCTATATGCAGACATACCTTGGTACAGGACATTTGCATATTGTTGTACGCGAGTTTAATAAGGAGTATCTGCGTATATACACCTGTTTCTGTGGATACAGTCGCATATATGGTGGTTTGAATGAAATCAGTGAGCCGGACTCAGGGTGAGAAGAGTCTGATATGGGGATGACAGAGACCATCTGGCACAGCTGCAGGGGGAGTAGATAATCTTCTAATAATGCATTGTTGGCATTTTTTTAGAAGCTTTTGGTTCTGGTTCATAGCTGTTATTGATTTCAGGTAGATCAAGTACAGAAGGAGAACAGAAGGAAATCTTGGTTGCTGGTCTGAATGGTGATTGACAGTTGTTGCTGCTATCAATTGTTGGTGACTTTCATAAGTCTTGTTTTAAATGTGTCATCTCTATGTCATGTATCTTCTTCTTATATTGTATCAAGGTCATGTAATGGCCTATATTGGTTTCCCCACTATGTCTGGGATGGATGATGTAATGTTCTTGTTCTATCATGTGTAAACTTTTGATGTATCCCCACTTGGTTGGGTAGATGAGTCAAGTCCCACTTGGTTAGGTGATAGGTGTATGTATTGAGTCTTTTGGTGATAAGAATGTATTTTATGATGTATAAGTCCTGGTTCTTCTTGAAGAACATCTTTTTGTAGATCTTGCCTACAGTCAAGGGAGCATGAACAACACTATTCAGCAAGAGCAGAGCTTTCAGCATGTAGCATGGACAAATTGGTACACCTTGGCACATACAAAGGGGCAACTCATTCAAAGACTTCAGTAGGTACTCAGGGGGAGTATGAACAGCAGTATGCTTATCTTGGAAAGAGAATATCTTGGTTCGCCCTTTGCCCTTGATGTCAAAGGGGGAGAGTGATTTGGTGTTGTTGCCATCAAGTCCAAAGGGGGAGATTGTTGGGATTATGATGCATATGTTGTACTTGATGGAAACCCTCTCTTAGAAGATCATCTCACTTACATATAACTAGATGAATCTACAGAAGAGATATCAGATCTGACTGAATGCATGGGATGCAGGACAACTCAAAGGAATCAGATGATAGTTCTAAGTGTGACAAGTTAGCTTTGCCATCAAGTCCAAAGGGGGAGATTGTTGGCATTATGAGATAAGTGTTGTCCTTGACGGCAAAACCACACAGATGACAAATCAGAGTGCAGAAGGTCAGCAGCAAGGAATTGATGAACAAAGATTACAAGAATGAAGAGAAAATACATATACACAGGTTCATCATGACAGATCCGCGTATACACGCATGTTAGTCGTTACAAAGTCGCGTATACGTATGCACGCACATTCATGCAAGGAAAAGGGCGTATATGTTGGAAAACATACCTTTGGTCTGTGGCGGTTAGTCCTTGGAATTTGAACCTATGATTTTTGGACCGTAGTATCTCGTGAGATGTGTTGATCCCTAGTATTGGGTTCATGGTATTGGTTTGATATGGTTTTGGACCATGGTATTGGGCAAGGCCTAAGACTATGGGTTGCTTGATCTAAGCTAAGGAGGGATCTCACAAGTTGATGGAGAACAAGATCCAAGGATAGATCGGGATCAAATGGTTTTAAATGAACTATCTCTATATGATTGATTGTGTTTATTCTAGATCTGTATACTGACGCAAGTAATGTTCTGAACTGGGTATAACTTAAGTTTGAAATAGCTGCAAGTCATGATTGAATATTTATAGATCTATACGCAGGTTTGATTTGGTAAAAGCGCGTATGTACGCGAGTTCGGTTTGTCCAAGTAGCATATGCACTTTAATGCACGATTTTGATGATACAGTTGGTTCTGAATAGTGTTGCAGAGTTCAGGGTTCTGCTCTGTTTTCTAGTGATTGTTTTTATTGACAGGGATTCAATATTGGGTGATTCAGAGATTGATAATGCTAGTGTTGATTGATTGTGTGCTTCAATGATATTGATGGGTCCAGTATGAAAATTTGATGAAACATGGCCTTCAGATTATGTGTGTGCTTCAGTGTATCCAGTCTGAAAATTGATGAAATGTGGTACCTGGAGGAGAGAAGATTGTAGGTCAGCACCTACGTACTAGTATCTAAGCTAGTACAAGAGCTAAAGGAAATCTTTGGAGCATTATAGCAGGTAGTAGCCTGCGTACTAGTAAATGGATCGGCTAGTACAAGAGGAAAGGGGGTTGTAGCTCCCGTACCGGTATAAGGCTGCACCAGTACAAAATATTGTAAAAGGATTTTCTTATTAAGAAGAAGATTGAGATGACTTGCAACAGGTGGTTTTCTCCCACATTGGG
>APFE030109653.1:499020-528295 GCA_000404065.3 Pinus taeda | reverse complement strand
GCAAGTCATGATTGAATATTTATAGATCTATACGCGGGTTGGCTTTGGTAAAAGCGCGTATGTACGCGGGTTTGGTTCGTCCAAATAGCGTATACCATTTGAGCTATGATTTTTGATGATACAGTTGGGTCTGAATATTGTTGCAAATTTTAGTGTTCTGCTCTGTGTTCTGGTGACTGCTTTTGTTGACAGCGATTCAGTGTTTCAGTATTGGGTTGTGTACTTCAATGATATTGATAGGTCCAGTATGAAAATTTGATGAAATGTGGCCTTCAGATTATAGAGTTGTGCTTCAGTGTATCCAGTCTGAAAATTTATGAAACGTGGTACCTGGAGGAGAGAAGATTGTAGGTCGGCACCTACATACTTGTATCTTAGCTAGTACAAGAACTATGGGAGTTGTAGCTCCCTTACAGGAGAAGCTGGAGAACGAGAGAGGGTTGTAGCTCTCTGCAGGTTGCAGCCTGCATACTGGTAAAGGACTGCACCAGTACATTGCAAAAGAAGTTTCTTATTAAAGGAAGATAGAAACAAATTGCAGCAGGTGGTTTTCACCCACATTGGGTTTCCACCTTATATCATGGTGTTCATGTGTGCTTCTTGTGTGTGATGATATGTTCTGTTTATTACTTCTGTTTACCGTTCATATGGTCAATGAAGTTATGATGCATTATCTAAAGATCAACATGTAATGGATTATCTGACTTATAAATAATCTGGATATACGCTAGTTTCTGTAGACACAGTCGCATATACACGCGGCTATCCTTAACTGAAGTAGCGTATATGAATATGAGTAAGAAAATGACGTTTTACTGATATGATAATACTTATTCACCCCCCCTCTCAGTATTATTTGCAACATTGGTGCCTCAGAAGTAGGAATGATAGGTGTCCTTAGGACTAGTGTCTCAGGAGCTGGAAGGATTAGAGTCCTTGGGAGTTGGTGCTCCTAAGTCCAAGATTGGTGCCTTGGTGAAATAGAGATGATGCTCTAGAGGTTGGAGCCTCACAAAAGTCCAAGTTAGTGCTTGGAAACTGATTGCAACCACTTATATATTGTATCTATTTTAATGCAAATATTATATTAATAAAAGCATTTATTATTGTTGTTCATCTTTTGTTCTGAACATAAATGTTTTAACTAATAAAACAATGGTCAGAAAAAGAAATATTGATTCACCCCCCCTCTCAGTATTTTCAACACATCCATCTAAAACAAATACCTCTGAATCGGGAAGATATTTATACTCCACACCCAACAATCTCCCACTTGGAGACTGATTATAACAACTCTACTCCTACTTCACTTTCTAGAAAATGCTTCCACTTTGGACTTAGTTATTTATCATATTTGTCATCATACTTGAAGACCAATTGAAACTAAGAAGAATCTTAGTTTCTCCCCAGTTACACTTTTGTTAACATATCTACAGGATTCTGGCTAGTGTGTATCTTTTCTAGCTTCAACTATCCATCTTTTGACACTGACAGTATGAAATGGTACTTGAGACGTATGTGTTTAGTCTTGGAATGAAATGTTGAGTTAATTTTCCAAGATGAATGGAACTCTGGTTTTCATTGTATAACCTTCCCATCTCTTGCTTCTTACAAAATTCATTCATAAAACTTTGGAACCAAATCATTTCTTTACTAGCCTCTGTAGCAGCAATATACTCCACTTCCATTATTGAAAGTACAACAACACTTTGAATTTTTGAAACCCAAATGGCAGTTGTTCCACCTATAGTAAACACATACCCAGTGGTGCTCCTCCTGTTATCTTTAACACCTACCATATCTACATCAACATATCCCTATAGAGCAATTTTTGTACCACCAAAACATAATTCTTGATTTGTGTTCCCTCTCAACTACCTGAGAATCCATTTCACTACCATCCAATGTTCTTTTCCTAGATTGTTCATGTACCTACTTACAACTCCCACTGCATGTGCAATATCAGGCCTTATTTAGACCATTACATATATTAAGCTTCCAACTGTTGATCCATATGGAACTTTACACATCCTGAACATGAACAACCATTGCTGGTTCGAAACGTCGATCAAAAGAAACCTAGTGTGATGAATCCGGAAGATGATCTACACAATCCATCTCTTCCTGAGTCTTGGGACACATCTACGCAGTTTGAAATTGCTAGTCAAAGGTGTACTAACTAGTTTTTCATTCTGCATATATCATGGTGGATGCTTGTGATTTTCCCCATTCGTCTAAGTGATTCCATTTCATCCATTTGGAGGGGCCAGAAATAGCTAAGTACGAAATGGTCATGGTGGGAATATACTATATAATCTCTTGATAACACCAACAAGTACATGTATCAAAGAATGTATGTTCATTGGCATACTCAATAGGACGTGTCTTAGTCAAATGGTTTTCCCACCTTCCAACGCATTTTCTATGTACTCACTCTAAGACAATGTTAATTTGTGATTTTTTTTGTCTCTAGTTATTCTCATACCAGGGATTTGTTTTACAGCTCCCAAATCCTTCATTGCAAATAAATTTTCCAATTTTCCTTTGAGCACATTTATATCCTACATGTTAGATGCTGTAAAAATCATGTCATATACATACAATAGAAATATAATATATTTTCCATCATTTTTCTTTTTAAGATAAACACAATGGTCAGGGTGACATCTACTATAACCTTGTTTAGACATAAACCTGTCAAATTTTAGATACCAATGCCTTGGAACTTGTTTTGGGCCATACAATATCTTCTTCAACCTGGACACTAATTTCTTCTTCCCTTTGACCTCATACCCTTGTGGCTACTTCATATGTATCACTTCCTCAAAATCCCCATGGAGAAAAGTTGTCTTTACATCTAACTACTCAAAATGAAAATCTTCTCAGTGCCACTAAACTTAAAATAGTTCTGATTGAAGTCATTTCAACAACAAGAGAAAATATTTCATCAAATTCTATACCTTTCTTCTGTGCAAACCCCCTCACAAAAAGTATATCCTTGTACCTATTTCTACCTCCATCTTCTTTCTTCAACCTGTAAACCCATTTATTCTTAAATGTTGTTTTACCTATAGGAAACCTCACTAAGTCCCAAGTTTGGTTATGTACCAAGGAGTCCATCTCTTCTTTCATGGCTAACTCACACTTCTTTGTGGTTTGTATCTACATTGCTTCTTCATAAAATTGTGTTTCACCATAATCAATTAACAATACATAATATAATGAATCAGAGTATTGTTTAGGGGATCTACTTGTCCTGGTAGATCTACTTAGCCATTTGATTTCCAGGCGCCTTTGCATTTACTTTTCCTGCGATCTCATCAAGCAATGTGTATTCTTTGTTTTCTTGTTCCTATTTCTTTTCTTGCATCCGATCCTTATACAAGATCTTTTCATTGAGTATGGCATCTCTACTCCTAATGATTTTTTGATTTTCATAATCATATAAGAGATAACCAAAATCATTAATACCATATGAAATAAAGTTACATTTCTTTGATTTTGCATCAAGATTTGTTATATTTTCTTTATTGATGTGGACAGAGGCTTCAGAACCAAAAGTATTTAAAAATGAGTATTTTACCTTTTTACCTGTCGATGTCTCCTCTGGAATACCACCATCCAAGGAAATTTAAGGTCCTCTATTTATTAGATAAACAGTAGTATCTACCATTGAAATGTGGCAACGAGAATATTCCAATTTTAATTTGTCTTTAAATTAAAATTGTGAATTAAAATCGAATTTAGTCTTAACAGCTACTTGGAAATAATTAATTGATTTATTTTAAATTAATTAGTTGGAGAAATTAAAGTTAGAAGTATTTCTGAAGTCATGCAAGAGTTATCCCTTAAATTAAGGAGATAAGCCTTAAGTTAAGGAGATAAGATTGAGTTATATTTGAGTTGTAATTAGTTAACTCAGGTTTACTAAGTTAAGTCCAGTTAAATTAGTTCCAAACTATTTGAGGAACTAATAGAGAGTTAACAGTCACTTGATGCATCCACGCACTCAACTAGTGTACTCCAGTTGACTGAAGATTCCCTCATCAGAAAATCATGCATGTCTATTCTGAGAAATACCCAGTTAAGTTAAATGTCAAGGACAGTGTACTATCAGTTGCATGTGTTTTCCTATAAAGAAAACTCATGCATGTAGAAGGAAACAATTCCTAAGGATTGTGCAGTTTTGATAGTGTGTGAGACCATGAGATCATCCACTTGGTAAATCACGTTTTTCCACTTGGTTGAAGGAGATCATCTCAGAGGAACTGCGCAAGGAAATAGGAGCTTGGAGGGCAGAGAGGAAGGCTTGAGAGAAGCCTAGATTTCCTGTGAGCATCTGTGAGGATTGTACTGAGAGCTAGTTAGCTGTGAGAACTAAGGCTTTATATAATTCCTATGTATTTCCACCTTATATGATAATACAGATAGTGGGGTTTTTACCTGAGGCTTTCCCCAGATTATTTTCATGTGTATTTAGTGATTGATTTCTTTTTCTTTTGGTTATATTGTTCAGCTCTATCTTTAAGATTCTGCAAATTGATAGAAGAAGTAGGTTGTAGTATTTTTCTTTGATCTATATTGCATTATCGAGTTAACCTAAAGGCAGATTTTTCTACATGGTATTAGAGCTGGATTTGTAGAAATTTTCTACATGGTATCAGGGCCAAGTTTATCGGAGCTGTGAATAGTATACTAAGAAGATAATTCGAAGTTTGAAGTTCAGGGTTGCAGGTGCAAATCGAATTCATATCATACTTCAAGGTTGGACAATGTCGTTCTATGGCTTGAGACTCAAGTATGCCTTGGAAGGTAGCTCGAATTATATAGCATGGAAAGATAGAATGGAGGTTGTATTAGAAGACAATGGCTTGAAGGAATTCATTGATCAAGAAACCCAAAATCCAACTTCAACTAATGCACAAGAGGTTGTTAAGTGGAAGAAGTGTGTGGCGAAGGCGAGATGGATCATCCTTGAGGGAGTTCGAGACCATATTGTCTCGAGTCTCCATGGGAAGGATACTCCATTTTCAATGTGGAAGACATTGAAGGACCTCTACCAAGACAGTAGCAACCAGAGGAAATTGGCTCTCAAGGATAAGCTTTAAAGAATCAATATGGAGAGGGGCAATACTATTTCAACATATCTGAACAAGCTCACCACCTGCAGAGATGAGTTTGGCAGTGTGGGAATAACTATTTTCGATGATGATATGGTGAGCCTCGCTCTCCTTGGCCTTCCTAAGATTTGGAATAGCTACTAGGACTTTGTGAATGGAAGGGAGAAACTATCAGATTGGGAATGATTGTGGTGAGATCTTATGCAAGAGGAGATCAGAATGTGCACACAAGATGGTTCTTCATCCAATAATGATGATGAATAAAATATGGCCTTAGCGAATAAGGCAAGGAAAGGGAAGGAGAAGGATTCTCATTCCAAATCGAATTCTTCTCATGGAGGGAAGAAGGGCGACAAGTCTAAAGTGAGATTCTTTAATTGTCACAAGATGGGACATTACGTGACTAATTTCCCATCGAAGAAGTCCAAGAAAGGATCCTCAGAAGGATTGGAAGGTGATGCATTAGCCTCTTAGTTCGAAATGGACTTTACCCTCATCACATGCATGGTGTCATCGATGATAGGTTGTGTCTAGTATCTTGACAGTGGAGCCTCATTCCACATGACTGGTGATAAAAATTTATTTAGTGCCTTGGAGGAGAAAGACCTCAAGATGCGCATAAAGATGGGTGATGACGGAAGGTATAGTGTTTCAGGAGGGGGCATGGTTACTTTCCAAAGGGAGCATGGAGCTCCTCTCACATTGACAGATGTGATGTATGTGCCTGGATTGAAGAAGAACTTGGTATCAGTCACAATGTTGGAGGACAAAGGCTATGATGTTGTCTTCAGTAAAGGAAAGGTGTTCCCAAGACACATAGCCACGGGTCAGACCAAGAGGATAGGGATTCGAGTGAAAAATCTCTAAAACTAGAGGTAGATAATTGTGCAGCATTGAGTACAAAAGCAGAATTGGTGCAAATCCAAGACATTAGCAAGTTGTGGCACAGGCAGTTGGGCCATTTCCATCATGGGGCTATGAAGATAATGCAGCAAATATCTATAGGACCTCCCAAAGGTAAACTTGAGAAAGTTGACACATGCAAAGGTTGTACCTTGGAAAGTACACCAAGTCTTCCTTTCATGATCGAGACAGTCGAGCAAAGGCTATCTTAGAGTAAGTTCATACTGATGTGTGTGGACCATTCTCGGCGGCATCCACAATGAAGAAAAGGTATTATGTAATTCTCATTGATGATTATTCTTGTAAATGTTGGATTTATTCCATACAGAAGAGGAACCAAACCTTCACAAAGTTTTGTGAGTTCAAATCTTTGGTCGAGAAAGAGCCAGGGAAGAAGATCAAGGCCTTGAAAAGTGAAAACAGTGGAGAATATGTCTCTCAAGAGTTTAAGGACGTCTTTACAGTGGAAGGAATTAAATGGGAGTTGATGGCACCTCATAACCCACAGTACAATGGGGTGGCAAAGAGAAAGAACAGAACTATTGTAGGGGCAGCACCGGCGATGTTGCATGACCAAGGCCTAACACTTCACTTGTGGGCTGAGGCATGCAACATAGTGGTCTATTTGCAAAATAGAAGCCCACATCGCATACTTGGGTTGAAGAAACCAGAGGAAGCTTTCTCTGGTAAGAGACCAAATGTGGGTCACTTCAAGATCTTTAGCTCATTGATATATTTCCATGTGGAAAAGGATGCATGGAAGAAGCTTGAGACGACAGCAAAGTTGGGGATACTTGTGGGGTACAATGATACACTTCACAACTATCGGGTCTACTTTCCTACCAGTTGGAGGACAGTGGTTTGCAAAGATCTCAAGTTTCATGAGCATAAGGCCATGCGAGTTTCCCTTGAGAGGGAACTCCATCTATAGGTTGTGGAGGAATTGTTGGTTCCTAAGGAGGATGAGCCTCAGACTGATGTGGAGTAGCTGCATGCAGATGTTCCAGGAATGGAGACATCCACTCAAGAAGAGTCTTCTAGAGATGGACAAAAGCGCACAAGAGAAGCTAATAGATTGTTGGAGGATGCAAGGGAGAATGTGGGAGCACCATCTTCTCAGCGCAGACACAGGAGGTCACTTGAGAGCTACACTGGATACATGGCCCTTTTTGGGGAATGTGTTGAGACTGAGGAATCTTCCTTTGAGGAAGTAGTGCAGTAGCCAATTTCGGTTGATGCTATGGCGGAGTATGACTCCATAGTTCGTAACAGTGTTTGGGACGTGGTTCCGAGACCAGAGAACAAGTCAGTTGTGAGTTCCCGTTGGCTTTACAAGGTAAAGCAAGCTGTTGATGATGGGACGATCATGTTGTTGCAGTATATTTTGGCAGAGGAGCAAGATGCTGACATTTTGACAAAGGCATTGCCAAAGTGTAAATTTGAGTTTCATAGAGACAGAATCGGAGTGGCAGATAATCCCTTTCTTGTTGAGAGGGAGTGTTGAAATGTGGAAACAAGAATATTCCAGTTTTAATTTGTCCTTGAATTAAAATTGTGAATTAAAATCGAATTTATTCTTAACAACTACTTGGAAATAATTAATTAAGTTATTTTGACTTAATTAGTTGGATAAATTCAAGTTAAAAGTCTTTCTGAAGTCATGCAAGAGTTATCCCTTAAATTATGGAGATAAGCATTAAATTAAGGAGATAAGATTGAGTTGTATTTGAGTTTTAATTAGTTAACTTAGTTTACTGAGTTAAGTCTAGTTAATTTAGTTCCAAACTATTTGAGGAACTAATAGACAGTTAACAGCCATTTGATGCATGCATGCACTCAACTAGTGTACTCCAGTTAACTGAAGATTCCCTCATCAAAAACCCATGCATGTCTATTATGAGAAAGACCTAGTTAAGTTAAATGTCAAGGATAGTGTACTATCAATTGCATGTGTTTTCCTATAAAGAAAATGCATGCATGCAAAAGGAATCAATTCCTAGAGGATTGCGCAGTTCTGATAGTGTGTGAGATCAGGAGATCATCCACTTGGTAAATCGAGTTTTTCAACTTGGTTGAAAGAGATCATCCCAGAGGAACTGCGCAAGGAAATAAGAGCTTGGAGGGCAAAGAGGAAGGCTTTTGAGAAGCCTAGATTGCCTATGAGCATCTATGAGGATTGTACTGAGAGCTGGCTAGCTTGTATTTCCACCTTGTATGATAATACAGATAGTGGGGTTTTTAGCTGAGGCTTTCCCCAAAGTATTTTCATGTGTATTGTGTGATTGATTTCTTCTTCTTCTATTTATATTGTTTAGCTCGATCTTTAAGCTTTTGCAAATTGATAGTAGAAGTAGGTTATAGTATCTATCTTTGATCTATATTGCATTATCGGGTTAACCTATAGTATATTTTCTACATCAACATCATCTGCCCAAAATTGTAAAGGAAATCTTGCATGCAATCTCATGCACCTTACACACTCCATGACTGTCCTGTTCATCCTTTCTGACACATCATTTTCCTGTGGTGTTCCTAGAACCATCTTCTCTTTGTAAATTCCATGCTCTGAACAATACTTATCAAACTCTTTGCTACAGTATTCACCTCCATTTTCTAATCTGAGATACTTCAACTTCTTCCCTGTTTCATTCTCACCCAAATCTTTCTATTCCTTGAAAGTATCAAATACATCAGATTTATTCTGAATACAATAAATCAAGGTTTTTCTAGTTGCATCATCAATAAAAGTAACATAATAGCGAGAACCACCGAGAGATGATACCTGAGCAGGTCCCCATACATCTATATGCACAAGATCTAATTTTTCACTCTTCTTTTCTTTCCCAACTCTAAGAAATTTGACTCTCTTATGTTTTCCATAAACACAATTCTCACAGAAACCCAAATCAATGTGCTTCAAACCTGGAAATGCATTTCTTGAGTGAATAATTTGTATCCCCTTCTCACTCGTGTGCCCAAGCCTATGATGCCACAATGTTGTATATTCTCCTATGGAGGTTAAAGCAATAGCATAATTAGAAATAAAATTACATAAATACAATGTACATACATTTTCTCCTTTTGCTATTACTAGGGCTCCTTATTGACCTTCTAGGTTTTTTTTGTAAATGTAGATACACAACCTTCACCTCCCAACTGCCCTGTTGAAATTGTATTTTTCTTTAGACTTGGAACATGCCTTACCTGATTTAATATCCATTGGTTTCCATTTTATGATTTTATAAAAACATTATCCATTCCAACAACTTTACAGGGTCTATAAACACCCAGACAAACCTGTCCAAAATAACCTTGAACATAATAATGAAAATGTTTCTTATCAAGTGTGCTATGGATGAGGCCCCTGAATTTACCAACCAGACATCAATAATATTTTCTAATTAAAGAATCAAATAATATTGCAACACATCACCTATCACATTCACTTCATGATTGTTCTCTTGCTATCCATCTCCATATTTTGCCTTCTAAGATTTGTTGTCATTCTTCAAATGTCCTTTCTTCCCACATTTCTAGCACACTATCCCCGATATGGACTTGGATCTACCTTTCCTTGACTTAATATGATGTCTTGGGTTCTTTACCCTTTCCATTTTTCTTCCCCTAGCCTATGCACTCAAATCATTACTTGATGTCTCACTGGAGCTTTTCCATTGCATTTCCTCACTAAGGATAGCACCAATGACATCATTAAACTTTAAAGTACTAGATCCAAAAACAGAGTTACTAATGCCCATAGCTAATCCATTCCAAGTTTTTGGAAATGAGCACAGAAATAACAGAACCCTAACTTCATCATCAAAATTTACCCCTACCAAAATTAATTAACTAGTAACCATAATAATTCATTTAAATGATCAGCAATAGTTCCACCTTCTGACATCTTCATATTAAATAAACACTTCATAAGAAATACCTTATTTGAGGTTAAGGGTTTTTCATATAGTTTGGCCAGTGTCGACATTAAACCTTTTGTTTTCATTTCCTTTGAAATGTTGAATGCCACTAATGCTATCAAACATAGCCATATTGTTCCAAGTGTGTTTCTATCGAGAATCTCCCATTCTATGTCTGTCATACTCATTGGCTTCTTTGATTTTCTGCTCAATGGTAGGTACAAATCTTTCTGATACAGATAATCATCCATCTGCATCATCCATAACTGGTAGTTTTGTCGTTAAATTTCTGTACCCTAAACCTACCATCTTCCTCCATTTCTCCTACTCGAACCAAGAACCCTTCTTTCCTATGAGTTTAACATCCAAATCTGCCTTCAGCTCTGATACTAGTTGTTACAAAAATTTATATTACAGAGAAATGGAACAAATAAAATATTGTGGAGACACAAACATAGAAAACGCATCAAAAAAGAGAGATACAAATATACATGTACCACCCAATTTGGGCTACGCCCATGGAGAAACATCCAGTTCTTCCTTTTATATTATCTAGCAAAATGAAGAGATACAACCTATAGCACATTGGTTGTAATTTCCTCTTCACTCTCACACATCCTCCTCTCTCTCTCGCATAGAATAATAATATACAGTCGTAATGAAATTCCCTCGTATAAACCAAGGGTTACCTTCTAGGTAAAAAACCCTAAATTAACATAACTTCTACTATGAGATCATCTGCCTAATGAACGACCCAGATTGACTACGAAATTACAATATTTTACAAGGAAATTTTCATCTATGTTTAGCTTCGGGGGCCTGCTAGCCCCCAGAACCTCGTGGGGGGACAAGCCCCACCCCCACATGGAGGGGTTTACAGTATTCCTGTGGTACAAATTTGGCTTAAACAAAGACCTCTGAATCAAGAAGATAATCAGGCTCCACACCCAACAATATTTGGAGCTTTTAGCGATGCAAAATTGTGACAAATTAAATGACACAAGGATGATAAAGAGAAGCTTTGCACCTCAATGGTGGATACGAATTACCATTTTATTAAATTTGGATATAATGGTGAGTAATGAAGGTAAGGTAAAAAGAAACATTCTCAGAAATACTAACAATGGCATGTGAATTTGGGAAATAATATAAATATATAACACTTGATTATCCTTACAACAATTGATTGTGCGATGCAAGAGCTCTGCACAGGAGTATTTGTCTTTGGGCGATATAGTGGCATCCTTTATTACTTCAAGCTTTATGTTTAGAAAATTAATATATAAATTGTTACATTGCACTCCACAGTCTGCCCCCCACCCCTCATTTCTTCCTTTGGACTTTGCACAGTTATGGAGGTTCTTTCAAGAACCCCCCCACCTCCTCACCAACATAAGGGACTTAGAACCCCATAAATTCTTGCATCATTGGGTAGAGAAATACCAATTTCAAGCATAATAGTGTTAGTGTAAGAGCACTCACCGACGAAAAAGCCACATACAAAATTAGCCTTTTTTTATTTTAAAATTGTTTATCGAGCACTGAAAAATATCGAAATACAACACCCTCCACCAGAGAATTATGTAACAACAATGCTTGCTCAGCCAATGGAAAATTAGAAATAATTTTTATAGAAATTAAAAAAATATTTTTGAATTTATGCAAAAATTGGAATATTCAGCATTTTTCTGAAAAATTTTGGTCAAAGTTGCAAAAAATCAACAAAATAATTGAAATTCATTGCAATTTGACCACGATATGAGTGTTATAGTCCCTAGAAAGGAAGGGAATAACAATGATATTCTTTGTGTGATTAATATGTAAAATACAACAATAATTTTTTATATTTTTTCTTGAATTTTATATCTTTGAATCGATATATGTTGGGTACGGGTCCCCTACGTCTAATTTTTGTCCAAAGTATGTAAAGAATCCACATTTTGAGGAGCGGAGTGTGATTAGTGCAACGTTCTGAGATTCAAACGAGCTTTAGGGTGCGTCAAAGCCCCTTCTTTTGTAAAGGGATGGGATTACCTAGAGGATTTTGAGCTTCGCCAATGATTTGCGGACTATGGTATTGTAAGGTTAGAAGCATATATAAAGGGATGATTTTTCAAGTCTAAGAGATGATGTATTGAATTTATGAAACACTTTTGAGTACATTTTGTAAGACCTTTTTGTATTTAGTTGAAGGGGAAGACTCAGGCATCTACGTGTGCAAAGACCTTGGTAAGTCTACAGTTGAGCGCGTAGAACCCTGTAGCTGTGTGTGCGGGATCAAAAAGACTGTATTTGAAAAGACTTGAATAATAAAGAATAATTTTGCGACAGATCTGTTTAATTTTTGTATGTTCACTTATTTTCTATTATTTTGACTGTTTCTGATTTGTTTTACATATATCTTTTGTAGTTGCATTGCGAAGTTTCATACAATGTTTTATATGATGAATAAGGCATGTTAGTCTAGTTTCATCTTGTTTGCTAATCGGTTAAAATAGAAAATGCTTTATGATTCTAAGAATAAGGTTAATGGTTTGCGAATTTTGAATTAAGCCCTAAATCATTTAGAACCTTATAGCCACACTGCATAGTCCCACTGCATGCAAAAACCTAGTTTTAGCATCCCCCAATATCTCCTCGAGTGAGACTATGGTCTGCACAAGCATATCATTGCCGAAAGGGCCAATGGTATATGGTTTTGTTAGTTAACACAACTAACTTTGAACCTGGGTCTAAGCCCCTAAATCCAACAAATGCTTCCATTATCGAGACTGGGATCTATCTGAGGGATGTGTGATGTGGCATCTGACTAGAAAAGAGATCCAAAATTGGATAGATCAGAAGTTTCACGAATTTTCAGCTCAAGAAAGAAGAGATCACCACCATTCTAAAGAAATGTGGTTATACAGGTATATCTATACATCACAGCATGAAAACGTCTTCACATTATTAGATAACGATTTGTACGAGTGGTTCCAAATCTCACAAACAACGAACCCACTTGGAAACACAACGATCCTATTATGTGGACCCTAGAGATTATTAATCGACTTAAGGAGTCTGAATATAAGGTCACAAGAGTTGTTGATTACTGGGTTGATAGTATCCTCAGAGGCTTTATCACTAAAATTGTAATTGACACAACAATATCCTAAAGTGAAGCTGAGTGCATATTTTTCAAAGCTCCACAGGGAAAGTATTTGAATTCCTTGAAGCTCTAGATTAAAATTTTGTTATGTGAAAAGGGTGTTATGCCTATAGATTAATGTTTAAAATAGGTTTGACCGAATCTACGTGAAGCGGAAAAAGATTCAGAGCCGATCGAGACAAATATATTGAGGGTGAGTATAATCCATTATTGGGTGAATCAGACAATGAAGAAGAAAGGAGAAACCCTAGTACACCTACAGGAGCAGCGCAATTAGAAACTCAAGGTACTTTTGGGACTCCTCATCCATCCACTCCATCTCCACCTCATACACCTACACCTCCACCTCCAACTCCACTATTCAAAATGCCTAACACATCGAAGATGCCTATCTTTAAGGGCCAGGGATCAGAGGATCCTGATCAATTTTGGTTTTTCACAGAAGTTGTGTGGAAAGCACAACTAATCAATGACAATGATATTAATAAAGAACAACTTGTCATAGTTCTACAGGATAGAGTGTTGTCGTGGTATATCAAGTACAGTACAGCAAATCCAACTGCTTCACTAGCTGCTATGAAGAACACACTAAATGTGGAGTTTAAGAAGCCCAAGTCACAGTCACAGTATATTACATAAATTAAAGAGATTAAGGAAGTTGTCAATGAAACTGCCTCGGATGTACATCAGAGGTTAAAGTGTTTCATGGGGCAATCCAACTTCCAGATCTCTGATGAATTTCAAAAAGAGTTGTATATTGTTGCATTATTGCCACACCTTAGATCACCACTATCACAACAAAATATTGGGACACGGGTGGAAGAATTAGAAATCGTGATGAAATTAGAAGCTTTGCTGGTACACAACACTCACATAGGGGTTCATTAGATACAATCCCAGTTGGAAAGTCTACATATGGAGTTGCAAGGTCTGAAGAAAGGAAAAGACATTCGATTTGAGATGCGCTTAGAAGTATGGTGCCTAAAGTGTAAGACAGAAGGTCACTCTAAGGACCATTGTCAGGTCTACCCTAATTATTTGGTTGGTGGAGGCCACGATCCTTTGATCCTAGAGCCTAGTGTTGGACCAAGTATCGGGCTGAGTGTATGGTGTAATATCTACCAAGTTGCAGGCTAGCACCCAACTGATCATTGCTATTTACTACAAAAATATGTATAGTCACCGGAAAAATTGTTTTGTAAGTTTTGTCAATTAGTAGGACATGATGAGATCATTTCCATAGCTATAACTTGATGATAGATCGAACCCCCGCATATAGGATGCAAGTTGAAGTCTATGCACATGAAGAGAATGGTTCACCTGTGATTTGTGGAGGATTTCAAGGTCGAGGACGGGGTCACGGAGGAGGCACTAGATGAGAAAGGGGTTAGATCATATGTTATAATGGTGGCGAAACCAGACACTATGTGCAAGATTTTTAGAATCCCACCCACCCTTCATGTTGGTATTGTAGACAATTTGACCATGTGATAGAAGATTGTCCTGTTTTAATGGCTAAGATGTAGGAAAAGAAGAACCAGTAGCCTACTCAGAATATACAAATGATGTGATTTGAACTACATAGGATGATCCAAGAATTAATATAGTGACACGAAGTGGTGCGGCTACCGGAGAAGATAAGGTAGAAGGTTAGAATCCAGAGGCAAATACACGGGTTAGGAAACCAGGAGAAAATAATATTGGGTTCGAACTACAAAAGGAAAATAAAACTTTCTTGGAGGCAAAGAAGAGTTTCATGGACATGGGAGCTTCAATATTAAAGACACAAACACAATTAGTACTAAACAAGAATGCTTCTAGAGTAGGTATTGCGCTGGAGAATCATGATTCGACTATTCTAAAGTCCTTTCTACATACATGTATGAAGTTTCTAAGGGACCAGAAAGCAATAGAAGGGTTGTAAGAATTGATTGACAACTGTGCCAGTAAAGAAAAACCACAACCTGAACAACACGTAGTAAAAAGTTCAGCAAGAATAAGAAGAGGACTGGTCGGGAAATGCGATTAACTGTGCAGATTGGTGACTTTGAAATGGATCAAGTAATTCTAGACTTGGGATCAGATGAAACTGTTTTTTCAAAACAGACTTGGGAATGAATCGGAAACCAAAGTTGAAATGGTCACCTATTTAGTTGTGCATGGACAATCAATAGAGGATTACCCCAATGGGACGGTTGCAAGGTGTTATGGTGGATATTGAAGGAGTAAGAGTACGAGTGGACATCAAAGTGATTGAGTTCATGGATGACATTACTCGGAATTGATTGGGATTTTGATATGGACGCCATAATAAATCTAAAAAAGAGGATTATGGTATTAAAAAATAACGGTACTAGGGTCGTTGTTCCTTTAGATCCTTTTGAAGGAGCATGATATACAGAACTTTTCTGTGATGAATACGATGATGACGATATTGACCACATCTATAATTTAACTACATGTGATGAGGATTGGATCAACCGCACTAGAGATGGATGGATAAGTTGGGAGAAGGATAGTTCATGTCATTTAAACTGAGATGAATAACTGGAAACTAGCAAAACTAGCTACATGAAGTTTCTACTCTTCACTATAATGGAATGATGAAATCCCTTCGTTGCATTTCAACTGAGGTACATAACTTACCATATTATGATGGGTTAGGTGATGCCAGTGAATTTATAGATAAATTAGAAAGGGATGTACTAGAAGAATAGCGCTTCCAGGCCTTGGATCTGGCTTTGAGGGATACACCTACACAGTGGTGGGGTATGCATAAGGATAATATTGGAGATTGGCAGGAGTACCTACGATTGATGAGGCTCAGGTTTGGTCTTGCAATCACAATAATCATAGAGAAGTACAATGGCAAAGATAATCCTCACAATCATTTGTCTCGTTGGACTAAGGCATGTGGCGAAGAACCTCGACCAAAATGGGTGCATGCCTTTGTTCACACTTTGGACATGATACCAATGAATTGTTATCTTGAAACAAAGTGGAGCCATGGTACCGCTGATTGGAACACTATGAAGGAAAGTTTTATTTTGAAAAGGGTGTTGAGTTACTAGATGAGTACCAGGAAGTGTTCCCAACGAAGTTTACGGTGTTAAAAGGGATCATGGGAGACCTGGGCATCATGAAAATCAATTTAAAGCTAGATGCGAAGCCTGTAGAATAGTGACCGTATAGGCTCAAACCAAAGTACAAGGAAAAGGTAAAGGAGGAAATTGAAAAGATGGTCACAAATGGTATAATCAAACCCATGCGAGATTCTGATTGGGTACATGCGTACATGACCCATTCCCAACACCATTCATAGACGAATTTTTGGAAAATGTAGGAGGTCTACTCCTTTATAGATGGGTTTTCTGGGTACCATCAGATTAATATCACATTGGAACATAGGAGTAAGAACACCTTCGCTACTGAATGGGGATCCTTTCAATATGTAGTCATACTATTTGGGTTGAATAATGCACTCTCTGGGACTGCGTGATGACTATATGAATGGAGGGTAGTATTAGTGCTACAGGAAGTTGGAAGGAACCACTGGACTATAAAGTACTATGCCAATGCAAGATCTTGTTGAAGAAGGATCGTTGTGCAACATTCAAGATGATGGTGCAGGTGGATAAAGTTGTGATGGAAAAGGGGTAACTACACTGCAGGGAGGGCTCTAATGAAACTTGTCCAAAATATGATCATTGGGGATGATGTGACAAGGAATGTTTCGTTACAAGGAGCGGGGGAAACACATTTAAGAGGCATATCTGGAAAAAAAATTCGCCAATTCCACATTTATGAGGAAGATCGGGAGAGAATTGAGTGGCTTGAATTTGAAAAAGGCTATAAATATGGCATCCCTCTCCACATTCAGACACTTTGTTTGTTAAGAATTCGTTGTGAGATTTTGTGCCTATGTGTGAACCAAGATTTTTGTTACATTTCTCGTTGGAGTTGGAAGAAGCTTGAGCGTGAGATTTTGAGTCGAGGGCTAGAATCCACTATGAATGCCTCCCAGCCAGTGCATACTACTGCATCTCGATTTCCAAGAACCAAGCCTACTACAGCAGCTTCAGCGGCCAAGAAGCAAAATAATCCCCAAAGGACCCAGTTAGACAATCATTGAGGAAAATCCCCGCAAAACTGAGTAAGGAGAAAACAGATCCGCAAAAAAAACCAATGGAGCACCAAGATATCAATGAAGAAGAATTAGTGGGCAGATTTGTGGATATCATTGTAGATGAGGTGGAACCAATCTCCAGGTTGCCACCTTATATACCGCCGAGGAAATCGACTGTGAAGGTAACGAAGGACACAAATTCCATCAAATATAAGATATTTACACCCATATTACCAGAGTAAGTATCAGTTGAGGGGGAGTTGTTGGCCAAGTTTCCAAACCTATGCATTGAGGAATCGGATTTGAATGATCACAGCAAGTATCCCCAATTTGAGCCCAGCAAGTACCTCCAATTTTTTTATTACGAAGAAGATGGAGTGACAAGGGTGGAACCAATGAAGTGGGTAGTCGGGATTCAACACGTTGGATTGTTGAATATGTTTTATGTTCCACATTTTAGGCGAAGAAACATAAACACCATTTGTGTGCACCAATTGTTAGCATTGGTACATGATAGGCATTTGTGGCATAGAGAGCCAATCCTAATTGATGATATGTTAATCCAAAGAATTATCACGCTACCTCATCAAGGAGTGAAACCCATTGGCAAATTTGTTGGGAAATCTCAAGAGAAGAAGTTGGTTGATCAAATGAAGAATGACTATGGCATCATTAATAAGTCCTGGGGCTATGCTATTCGCTCTATTAATGATGAATCTATGCCTTTTTTCCACGTCCATTTTGGCCATCAAAATCATGAGGAATTCTCAGGCATATGAAGTGCCAACCCCCGTTGTATCATTGGTTGCGCAGTGCAGCAAGGGGGTTCAGTTTAATTGTGTCGAGTACCTCTGTCAGGAGTTTTTGGATGACTGTTGCGAAGAGCAAGAATAAGGGAAGCCATTCCATTTCGCGTGGCTATTACTCTTAATCACGTTGGTAGCATGGCGAACAGAGGAAGATTCACAATTCCCTAATGTGGAACTTTATGTGTGCGAGGCTGCGAATTTTTCCTTTTTAAGGGCCTCTAAGGAACCAATCTGGGTTATGGAGAACAAAATATTATGGGTTCTTTTTTAGATGGACCTACACATAGTCATCAACCAACAACCGAGGTTCTCATGTGCATTATTTCAAGAGTTTAGCAACATTGCTAATTTTAAAGCAGATTTTCACAATGTCTCTATCTCCGTTAAGAAAGATTTGGAGAAGGTATGGCATCAAATACCATACTTAGTGTCTCAAGATGACATCTTGGCAGCCATTAGTAAGTGATCGATTCATTGGCTTACCCCAACCACAGTAAAGGTGACCGAGAAGGCAGGAACAAGTGCGCAGGCTAAAAGATCAGCAACCAAGAAGGATACCAAGAAAGTGCCTTCGATGGTCACCATTGACCTCGAGGGAAAGACTACTGCCCCGCAGTCGAGCAGGAGACTAGTGAAGGGGAACAGGGTGGTGGAGACCCTGATGTAGACACAGAGGACATTGATTCCCCATTTATAATCAAGAAACAGAAGAAGCAGAGTTTTATCAGTGCGCAAAAGAAGCAGAAGTCAAATAAGTCTGCCAACATTGAAGCTTTGGTCCTCACTCAGGGGGACTTTGATGAAATTGGAAACACTGTCTGCATTGTGATGAATGAGATGTGAGGGAACATCGAGGATCAATAGAGGCTATTTTTGACAATTGGAGACACTATCTGCATTGTGATGAATGAGATGTGGGGGAACATCGAGGATCAATACAGGTTATTTTTTACAAAGGTCCAGCAGGGCCTTAAAGAATTGCAAGTACAGACAAGCGTACTTTAAGCAAGCATGGTTCAAGTGAGCACAAAGCAAGTGAGCATGGTACCTTCAGCCGATCTTGTCGTAGACCTTCAAGTAGTCCATTTTCCAGAAGGATCACTGCATGTCAAAGATGAAGGGGAAAGGGAGTGCGTCCAAAACTTGCAGAATCTAAGCCTAAATATTGTGTCACTCCCTCTTCAAACATTGCACGAGCTTCATCAGGGCATCACAAATGAGCTCAAAATATGAGAGATGTGTGCTTTTTTGGTCATCGACAAAGTCAATCTCAAAAGCCAATAGATGTTCGAGGAAAAGCATAAAGTGATGTAGGATCACGAGGAGGTAGTTGCACGCATCCAGCAGCTGGAAGAAGCCATCACGAAAGCATGCAGTGAGCTTCCAAAGCTCCAGATATGAGTCAAGGCAGCTTCAGTAGAAAAAATTCAAAAACTGGCAGCAGTAGTCATAAAATCAAAGGAAGAGGTGGGTAAGGTTCACTTTGAACTAAACCCCAAGGGATAGCTCAAATGGTCGAGTTCCCATTGCTAAGTACCTTGCCAAGTGGGAGGTCACGGGGTCAAATCTCCTCGATGCCCTTGGGGCCAGGCTTAGCATAGAAAAAGCCGGCGAGCAGTTCCCTTCGGGGAACTGTCGTGATTCGTTCCTGTGGATGTAGCGGCCAGTTGCAGGCCGTGAACCACAATAGAAAAAAAAAAAAAAAAAGTTCACTTTGAACTATAGATGCAAATTACTGAGCTTTAGATGAAGTTGTAGCCTAAAATGCCAACAGAAGTTTGCAAGAAGTCTGAAGTTGCCATCAAAACTACTAAGGTTCAGATAGAGATAGCAGTCAAGCACTGTAGTCAACTTTTTAAAGATACAATGGAAGTTTGGGCCTCACTGCAGGAGAACCCACATGTGCATAATATTGACGTAGAGACCAGAGACAAGAAACTGCATTTTGATGAACTTAAAGCCACAACGTGGACCTTAGAACTTGTGCAACGATTCACTCGTCTCTAGGAAGGATTACTTCTACATGGATATATCGATGAGCTATGGAGAAAGGCACAGATCATCTCCACATGGACGTAGCGTTGGGCAGATGAGGCCGCTAGCTTTCACAAAACACAGAAGGCAAACTATGAGCATGCAGTAAACTCAAAGGACAATCGATCGCACAACAGAGAGGTCGTCGACAAAGAAGCTCATGGATGAATTTAAGTAGGCCGCAAAACAATGCACGACAATGCTCAATCCATTTAAGACTATCTACAAGGGCCTGAAAGCAAAGATCGTGGACATACCAGCTGAGTGACTCGAGGACAAGTCACATATTTTTGTTGGGGGCCTGTTGGGTAGGGGTCCCCTACCTCTAAGTTTTGTCCAAAGTATGTAAAGACTCCACATTTTGAAGAGAGGAGCATGATTAGCACAACGTTCTAGGATTCAAACAGGCTTTAGGGTGGGTCAAAGCCGCTTTTGTTGTAAAGGGATGGGATTACTTAGAGCATTTTGAGCTCCACCCATGGTTTTCGAACCATGGTATTGTCAAGTTAGAAGCATATATAAAGGAATGATTTTGCAAGTCTAAGAGATGATGTATTGAATTGATGAAGCACATTTTAGTTTTTTTTGTAAGATCTTTCTATAGTCAGGCGAAGCGGAAGGCTCATGCAGTTGTTTGTGTGGAGACCTTGGTAAGTCTGCAACTGAGTATGCAGGCCCCTGCAGTTGCTTGCGTAGGGTCAGAAAGGTTGTATTTGAAAAGACTTGACTAATAAAGAAGAGTTTTGAGACAGATTTGTGCAATTTTTGTATGATTGCATAGTTTCTTTGGTTTTGACTATTTACAATTCATTTTATATATATCTTATTCAATTGCATCGTGAAGGTTCATATACTGTTTTATATGATGAATAATGCATGTTAGTCTAGTTTTGTGTAGTTCGCTAATCTATTAAAATAGAAAATGCTTTACGATTATAAGAATATGGTTAATGGTTCACAAAGGTCGGATTAAGCCCTAAACTATTTAGAACCTTAAAGCCACACTACATAGTCCCTCTGGATGTAGAAACCTAGTTCTAGCATCCCCCAATATCGCCTCGGTTGAGACTGTGGTCCGCATGAGTAGATCGTTACCGAAAGGGCCAGTGGTATAGGTTTTGTTGGTTAGGGCAGCTAACTCTAAACTTGGGTCTAAGCCCCTAAAGCCAACAATATAACAAATTTATTTTGATTTGTATTATATAATTGGAAGTATTTATATTGTTTTTGATATATTTTATGTTATTATAATTGAAAATATATTGTAAGGTCATTGTATGAAAAAAGTAAGCAAATTCCAAGCATATGATGTGATTTTTGGTTAATGTAATTTTATTTTATTTTTAAACAAAAACAAGCATGATTTGTATTAAAATAAGGTGTAATTGAATTGGTTGACAAGATAATACAATTTTTTAGGGATTTTATGAGTCTTAAAAAAAATCTTGTGCTAATAATAGATTCTATGCTATAAAACATTATGGTTTTACTCACAAAACTAATTAGAAGATAGTTACTAGAGTATACTCTACAAAATATGCCTAGGTATAAAGCAATTTTACATAACAAAGATAATTATGCACTTAGTAAAAACACCTAATTTCTCGTAACATCATCTTGGGCCTAGTTGGAACGAGGAGAGGCCCACTTTTCCAAGTTCATTACATCCATGATTTGATGCACTTTTTTCTTATTCCTTTTATTCTGTGGTAACTGAATCCATTGAAGCATTCATATTGGATGTTCTAGGTGCAAATACTTTGTTGAGATCGATGAGCATAGTTCTCAGTGTAATGCATTATTTCTTCAACACCTAAATTTATTATTATAGTAACCAACTATAATAATGATTGGTAACATTGAGGGTCTCAATTGAATTTGAACATGTGATCTATAAGCTCCCCATTGACGACATGCCTTGAGTGAATGGTAATCATCACTTTCATATCAATTTATAATATTTTACCTTTCATGGATTACTTGAGATTGTCTTATTTCTTATAATTTATTGGTACCTCCTCATGAGTACCAACAATATATCATGAAATGTATATTTGTGTACATAAAATTACACTTTAACTTCTTATAAGGGTGATTTTTGGATAACAAGAAAGGACATAAGGAGTGAGGGGATCAATCTTAATATTTCCTTGTATGATTAGGAGCATCTTTGGCCAAAATCAGTATGCACTAACTAATTTTAGTTACTAGCTTTAAAAGTGAAATATGCATGTTGTGACACCATTATTATAATACCACCTCATTGCTATGTTTTTGTGGACATTGTTATTGCAACACCACTCTACTATTACAATGTTTCAACAACACCTTATTTGTATCTTGTTATGACACCTTTAATGTGACATCATTGTTGTAACACCACCATGTTGCAATGTTGTTGCAAAACAACCTTGATGTTATGTTTCTACGACATTGATGTTGTTACCATGTTTCAACTTTGCTTTAACACTACATATCATTACTACAGTGATTCCACATGTCTAAAGGGACTTCGTGGTGAATCAATGGACCACTTGTGCAAAAACATAATGACTAGATGGGGAATTGAATGAAGAAATAATTATTAGTCAGGTATTCAAACCACTATCATTTTTCAATATATGGAGTGAAAATTGGATTGGGAAATGGCTAAGGAAGCTGAATACTTGTGGAAGTTTATCTTACCCAAAGAAAGGAGTGAACATAAGAAGGGGAGAGGGTTGACGTTGTTGGAAAAAGAAGAAGAGTTTGAGAGGCCAAAACAAGAATAGCTCATAAATATGGAAAAGGAGGTTGGAATAGAGGAGAGAAAGAAAAACTATTTCAGTTCGTTGTCAAATAGATGGTGTGTATACCAATGCATAAAACAAATAGAATTGTACATTGATTGTAAGGGAAAAAACTTTTGTATGTGAATAAGAAATGAAAAAATTATATTGTCTCTTATCTTGTCTCATATGAATTTATTAATTTGCTCATTATAAGTGTTATTTTTCAATTTTTGTCATGTTGATACATGTAGTTATGTGCTTTGTAAGAAGAGACCAAATTCTTGTAGTAGTGTACAAGGTTGTAAGGTCCCCTGCATTAGGTCGTATCATAACTCATTGAAGCTCCTGATATTTGTTCCTTATTAGTGCTTTTGTAGTGTGTGTTTGTGGTTGAACTCACAACATATTGTTTAGTGAAATTGCTAGAGGGAAAGTTGTAAGAAGCTAAGCTTAGATAATGGTTGAGAAGTTTATTCAAGTTGAGGGCCACTAAAAAACTTGTAGAAATTTTACCACATAGAGAAGGAGCAGCACAAGGAGGTGCAAAAAATTGAGAATTGGAGGAATCAAGAAGAATAATATGAGATTTGGGAAGTAGAAGACTTGCGGATGCAAAAGCAAAATCAGAATTGGAAGATGAAATTGAATAAGCAGGATATGATTAGGAAGTGGACCCAATAGTACATTTTATATCCTCTCTTAAAGATAGAAGTAGCACAAAATTTAAAGTTTCATGTGATGATGGTGATTTGAAGGCTCAGGCTCATTGATTAGATAGAAGAGCTTGAAATATACTTTGCGTACGAGAATGTAAAGGACCAAAATAATGTTCTATTTTCAATGACCAAGTGAAATGGACATGCTACACTTTGGTGGGATATGCTACAGAAGGACAAAGTAGACAACCAACAATATAATATTAGAATATGGAGGAAGATGGTGAGAAAAATCATGGAGAAATTCCTACAAGTTGATTACCAATAGAATTTCCATAAAAAAAGATACATAACTTCAGGAAGAAAGAGTTGACTATTTGGGAGTGCACTAAGGAATTTTATAAACTATCACTCAGGTCGAGAATTAAAAATTTAGAATATCAAAGAGTGGAAAGATACATGAATGGATTAAAATATAAAATTCAATATGAGATAAGCATACATTTCTTTCATAGTGTGTATGAAGCCTACCAATCCACCATGAAGGTGTAAGAGAAGATTGACATAAAAGCACAATAGAAATTTCAAGAAAATGGATCTAGAGGCATAGGCAAAGAAAATTGCTAGAGGTAGTGAAAAGGAAAATGAATCTACCAATAATGAAGGTAATAAAGTAAGAAAATGCAGTGGGAGATGCAGAGGATTCAAAAGAGGAAAAGGAGAGTACATCATTACTCACTACAAATGTGGAGTGGAGTGGCATAAGGCATATGAATGCCCATAAAAGAATAATACAGGAATAAGAGGTAAAGCATGAACACATCACCTAGGCAGGTGAGGCAACTATTATTGGTGAAAACATATGGCCCTTTAGTGGGAACAAGGTGAAAACTTAATATTTTGGAGGGTGTTGTTTAAACCTAAAAAGAAGATAGTAAAAGAACCTAAACAAAGAAGGAAATATTTCAAGACTAAATGTAAAGTTAAGGGAAAATGGTGTAATCTCGTGACAGATGGTGGAAGTAAAAAATATTCAGTATCCACATAAGTCATAGAAAATTTAAAGTTAAATTGTAGTCCCATTTCAAATCCATAATGGGCTTCATGGTTACAATAGGGACAATAAGTAATCATGAAAGATTAGTGATTTTTTAATTTTCAAATTGGAAGCTTCAATGAATATGTCCTATGTGACACAATAGATATAGATGCATGCCATGTATTGTTTAGAATACCATGGTCGTTTAATGGGATTTTTTCTACGATTGTAGGAAGAACACATATGAAGTCACAAAGGCTAGATAGTAATACAAGTTGGAATAAATGTTAGAAATTATAATGACAACAAAAGGAAGTCATAGTAGTCAAGATGTGAGTAGTAGCTACCTAACTATGTTGTATTCAACTAAAGAGTTTTTGCGGGGACAAAAAATGGGTTTGTTTCTATTTGGCCATAATGTCGAAACAAATCGAAGAAGGTGGGAATAGGAACTCTATGCCATTAGAGATTTAATATTTTTTGAAGGAAGTTGAGGAAATTGTTGTTGATGATTTACAAATAAGATCACCTCCAATGAGAAGTATATCACATAAAATTGACTTAATACTAGGGTCAAGTCTTCCTAACAAATATCCCTATTGGATGACTCCAGACAATAGTAAAGAAATGAATAGGTAGGTACAAGGGTTGATTGATAGAGGACTAATCAAAAAGAGTTTAAGTATATATGATGTACGAATAATGTTGGCACTAAAAAAAGGAGGTGAATGGTGAATCTATACAAATGCACGGGCTATTAATAAGATCACTATCAACTATAGATTTCCCTTACCTAGGATGGATGACCTCAGGTATTGTTTGAGTGGGGCCAAGTACTTTTGAAAGATTGATTTGAAGAGTGGATATCATCATTCGGATCTAGGAAGGTGATGAATGGAAGATAGTGTTCAAGACTATGGGTGGATTGTTTGAATAGCTAGTCATGCCATTTGGGTTAGAAAATGCTTCTAGCACATACATGAGACTTACGAATGAGGTCCTAAAACCATTTTTGGGGAAATTTGATTTTATATATTTGGATGAAATTCTAAGTTTCAGTAAGACCAAGGAAGAACACCTTGAGCACGTGATAAAGGTGTTAAAATGGTTAAGGGAAGAGAAACTATTGATAAATTTGAAAAGGTGTACTTTTCTGAAGGAGGAGTTAGTATACTTGGGATTTGTAATCTCAAAGGAAGACTAAAATATGGATCAAGAAATGGAAATGGCCATTTTGGATTGGCCAAAACCTAAGTATATATTTTTTGTGATAATATTTCATGGCTTAGCAAGCTTCTACTGGAAATTTATTCGAAATTTCAATGATAATTGTGCACCATTTATAGAATGTATGAAGAAGGGATTTTCTAATGGATAATACAAGCCGTGAAATCATTTGAAAACTTGAAGAAGAGGGTATTAGACAACCAATTTTAGTGTTTCACATGCATTGTGATGGGAGTGGCTCGACAATTAGAGTAGTTTCAAGTCAAGAAGGAAGAACAATTGCATTCTTTAGCAAGAAGTTGAATGATGCTAAGAATAAATACTATGTTTATGATCAAGACTTATTTGCTATTGTACAAGCTTTGAAGAAATGGTGACATTACTTGCTACCAAAGGAGATTGTCTTATTTACTTATCATAAGGCATTGTAGTACATCAACAATCAAGGTCAGATTAATTAGAAGCATTTTTTAAATGCTTATTTTGAAACACAAGTCTGAAGATCAAATACAATTGTAGATTCATTAAGTTGGAGGATATGTTATTGAATACCTTCTTAATTGAATTTATGAGCTTAGAATGTATGAAGGAGTTGCATGAAGAGGATGTATATTTTGTGGAAGTTTGGAAGGCATGCAAGAAACCTTGGAGTATTGGTAGAACTTTGTATTTGGATATCCTCATCCAAGAAGGATCCTTGTTTAAGAATCAAAGTTTGTGCATTCCTCGGAGCTCATTATGATTTAATATTGTTAAAAAGTTGCATAGTGGAGGTTTGGGTGGATATTTTCGTGTTAACAAGGACATAGTGTTGTTGAAAGAGAGATGCTTTTGGCCCAACATAACAATGATATTAAGAAATTTATCTAGTTTTGTAGGACTTTTCAGTTTAAAATAAAAATAAGTCAATATATAAGGTTGTATACTCCACTTCCAATACCAAAGATGTGTTTCAAAGATGTAAGTATGGACTTTGTTTTGGGACTACTTAGAATACGGAGAGGTCATGAATTTGTGATGGTTGTAGTAGATAGTTTTTCAAAGATGGCATATATCATACCATGCAAGAAAAAAAATGATGCTACTAAAGTGGTTGTTTCATTCTTTCAAGAAATTGTGAGATTTAATGGACTATTGAGTGTCACCTATGACAAAGGTACCAGATTCAAAGTTTGCTTTGGAAGAAAATGGGTTCCAAAATGTTGTATAATTTTGTATACCATCCACAAATGGATGGATAGACCAAGGTGGTTTAATGGAGTCTTTGGAATTCATTAAGGATTTTAACTAAAGAAAAAGTAGGACAATGGGATTTGGTTTTGGCCCAAGCTGATTTCCTTATAACAATTCAATCAATAAGTTTATTGCAAAGAGTCCATTTCATATTATTTATCGCATATTTCCAAGGGTAGTGGTAGATTTCAGGTTATGTTTCCAAATATGGAAGATAAAAGGAGTGATAAAGCAAGTAACTTTGCAAAGGACATGCAAGAAATGCATGAGAATATCAAACTAGAGCTACCACAAAGCAATGCTAGAAGTAAGCAACGAGTAGATCTATAAAGAAAACAAAAGTATTTTGAAAAATAAGACCAATGATTGCGCATTTAAAGAAGGAATGATTTCCCATTGGTACATACAGTAAACTCAAATACAATAAAATGGGAACATGTTGAGTCCTAAAGAACATTTATGATAATTCCTATAGGTTCGAGTTACTAGAGAACTTATACATTTACTGAATATTCAATATTGTTGACTTGTACAAGTTTTACAAAGGAGAAAGAGATGATGAAAACGGTACCCTAGATGAGTGGTACAAACAATTGATCGTCAAGCTAAGTGAAGAATTAGAGCAATTCATAGCGAAGACAATCAACAAGAGCACTCGAAATAAGATTATAATGAGTATTTCATCAAGTGGAGAAACAAACATTTTGAGGATGCATCATGTGTTTCAAAAGAAGAACTTGCACACCTATGATAGTATTCCTCCTCTATAACAGTCACAATCACATCCATTGAGTTAAAATATCGTGTTTCTCTTAGCAAGGATGTCAAATGCAAGAGTATATCTGGCCAAAACAAATCCACATTGACCAATTTTAGTTAGTAACTTGGAAGATGAAACATGTGTGTTGCAACAGTAGCACCATTTTTGCAACACCATCATGTTGTTATGTCACTACGACATCATTATTCCAACACTACTATGTCATTACATTGCTACAACACCATTGTTGCAACACCACCCTACTATTACATTGTTGTGACATCATTGCTGCAACATCGCCTCGCTGCTATGTTTTTATAACATCGTTGTTGCAACATCGCCCTACTACTATGTGTTTGCAACATCACTCCTACAACACAACCCTGTTTTTATGTTGTTGCGAGACTAACATTGTTATAGTTTTGCAACTCTACTTTGACACTATGGATTATGATTATAGTGATTCCACGTGTCTCAAGGGACTTTTTGGTGAATTGGTTGGCCACCTATTCAAAGAAGTAATGATTATTTGGCAAACTAGATGAGGAAATAATGATTAACCAGGGAGTCAAACCACCGTGATTATTCAATATATGAACAAATGATGACTAGATTGGGAAATGATTGAGGAATTCAAACCACTATAGTTGTTCAATGGACCCAACCATTTTTTAAGAGCAAGGAGCAAACAAAAAAAGGGGAGAGAGCTAGGTAGTTGGAAAAACAAGAAGATCTCAAGAGAATGAAACAAGAAGAACTTGTGAAGCTAAAAAATGAGGATGGAATAAAGGATAAGAGGAACAAGTTGAAACAATAACACCTAATAGAATTATACATTCAATTATAAGAATAATTTGCTATGTATGTGAATAAGAAACGATGTATATATCTCTATCTTATCTCCTGTTAATTTCACATTTTCCTCATTATATATTTAGTGTTTAGTTTATAGTACACTAACATACAAGTAGATGTGCACTCTATGAATAAAGACTAAATTCATGTAATAATTGTGTATATAGATATGAGATATCTACATCATTAGCCCCAAGGAATAGCTCAGTTGGTCGAGTTCTCATTGCTAAGTACCTTGCCAATTGGGAGGTCACGGGGTAAAATATCCTCGATGCCCTTACAGTTAGGCCCGAACAGATAAGCCGACGAGTAGATCCCTTCGAGTGGATCTGCCCTAATTATTACCTGTTGATGTAGCGGTCACTCAATAACCATAAACCATAATTGGAAAAAATCCATACACCATCCTCCCTCAACAATACTATTAAAATCGCCTCTTCTCTTATCATCTCATCAAAACTATTAAAATAACCTTTCCTTTTATTAGAATTAGGTGGCACCACAAATAAATCATATAAGTAAGCACTTATGAATGTAAGAGTTTACCTTTGTAATTACTATTAAGACTGTTAGGGTCCCACCCTAACCCCCTTTATTTATGTCAGGGGATCACGTCATAGTCAAGAGTCAATAAAGCCCATATTAATAATTGTAAGTGGTTAACCCGCAATTAATGA
>APFE030109653.1:487684-498466 GCA_000404065.3 Pinus taeda | reverse complement strand
TGAGCGCATAAATCTACGGATTTGGGGAGGCATGCATGCAGGAAATACAAGAGGTTGTCACGTCTGTTGGACTCCCTTGTAACCCCTGTGGGTACCCCTTCGAGTAGTAGCGCATTAGACAGAACCGCGCACGGACTGTCTTCCACGTACCCTCTGGGTATATAGGAAGCCCCATAGCTACCTTGAAGCCTCGCCATAGATAAACTTTCGGTCGTCTTGTGGCTACAGTACACCGAGAACAGCACTCGGAGAGATTACTCGCCCGTACGATAGGGTAGTCGGGTTGTACGGCTAAGGGTACGGTCGATCCTCCTTAGTTAGAGCCCTGAAACATTGGGCCGAGTACTACTGTCAGACCCTTATGTATATTGCGATCTGTAGCACCTGACACTCCTGAAGACCATAGTTCCCTTTCTATTGGGGGAATCGCACATCATCTATTCCAGATCAGCGAGTGCAGCAGCAGCAGACATCAGTCCCGCAGCTCTATCCGATCAGCAGCAGTAGTGATCCACGATCCAGATCTCTCAAATCCACCAGATCGGAGTAGTTTGAAGGGTTCCTGTGCCTGGCTATAATTTTCGCAGGACTTTTGGCGGCAGTGACATTTTGAGGATTTGACGACTACAGTATTGATCACGAAGGAGTAAAACTCTGTTGGGAGTTTTCCAAAAAAAAAAAGTCGGAGATCTTCCGAAGCACTTATTTGTGATCTAGCCCATCAGCATCAGGACAACGAGCTGAGCACGGTGGTACCATTCAATTTCTGCACAAAAAAAAATTTTACGGTCCCAATTTTTCAACAAGTTGGTGTATGGTAGCAACTAGAGCTCAAGCAATGGCCAATGAAAGACTAGACAAACTTGAAACAAATATGAGTGAGCTCAAAAGTTCTCTTGAGAACCTAGCTAACACGGTACACCAAGCCTTTAGTCAGGGCAAGGAGCCAGCTCTCGAGGACCACTATAATGACCATGAGGGTGAGTCTAGCCACTCTCCTCACACATGGCGCACCCATCCACCACCCAGCAGAGCTCTCCCACTCAGTCAGCGACCTCCCAAGTTGGATATGCAGAAATTTGACGGTTCTAACCCGTCCGCATGGATAGCACAAATGGAGCAGTATTTCGAATTAAATCATCTTGAAGATGAGTGGACTAAGATTAGAGTGGCGACCATGTACTTGGACAGTCAACGATGGCAATGGGCGTTATGGCATCAGCATCGCAATGCACCTTTTTCGAGTTGGGTCCAATTTACCAAAGCTCTTCAAGACCGCTTTGAACAGGGAGACTCCTTTTTGGGCAGTCTCACTAAGCTTCGACAGACGGGTACAGTGGATGAATATATCACTGCCTTTGAAGCCTTAGCCTTCCGCACTCAGCATCTCTCCGATGAGTTCTACACGGAATGTTTTATCAGTGGTCTTAAAGAAGCCATCAAAGCTTAAGTTCTACTCCACCACCCTCCCACATGGTCGGAAGCTTGCCAGGTAGCCCATAAGGTGGAACGTGCCATAACAGCCCAATACAGTCGCCCCAATTTCTCCACTAAAGGTCGTCCCCCATAAGCTCATACCACGACCCAGACACTTAAGGTCCAAAAGGTATCACCTCAGGAAATGGCTGAGAGAAGGAAGCAAGGACTATGTTACTACTGTGATGAAAAATATTCCCCTGGCCATAAATGTAAGGAGCCCAAGTTTTTTCAAATTGATGCCACTGACTACAGCTCCACTGAGGAATATCCACCTCTTGAGGAACAGGAGGCGATAGAAGAAGACAACCAAAAGGAGATTGTATCTGACGACCCAGTTATTTCGCTCAATGCGTTGGCAGGAATCTCTTCCCCTCAAACTCTCGAAATCAGGGGTTTTCTTAAACATCGCGCAGTAATAGTCTTGATTGATAGTGGAGGTACCCATAATTTCATCCATCAAAAAATCGCAGAAGCTGCACATTGTTTTGTACGGGCAGTCTCTAACTTCCAGGTTCAAATTGCAGATGGGGGCACAATGAAATGTGAAGGCCGTTGTGAAAATGTCAAACTTCAAATGGGGGATTATCAGTTGAAAACCCACATGTTTTCCATACACATGGGAGGATGCGACATTGTCCTAGGTGCTGAATGGCTCCGCACCCTTGGGCCAATCACAATGGATTTCCAGGAGTTATATATGAGTTTTAAGCAGAACAACTCCACACATACCCTCCGTGGCCTCCAGGCAGGAGCACCCTCTGTCATCAGCTCGCATCGGATGGAAAAATTGTTAAAAAAGGGCCATCATGGAGTAGTAGCACAATTTAATGCAATCCAGGTAGTCGAAACCAGACCTCTGCCAATTCATCCTGAGATGCAGCAGATTTTAAATACCCATCGAACGGTATTTGACAAGCCTCAGGAGCTTCCACCCTCGCGAGGGGAACATGATCATAGCATCACCTTTCCAGGGGCTCAACCCCCAAATGTAAGGCCATACAGATATCCGTTCACTCAAAAGAATGAAATAGAAAAAATCATCAAGGAATTGTTGGAAGCAGGTGTCATTCGTCCCAGCATTAGTCCTTATTCATCCCCAGTGGTCATGGTCCTCAAGTGGCGAATGTGTCTTGATTTCAGGGCCCTCAACAAGTTAACAGTCAAAGATAAATTTCCCATTCTGGTGGTTGACGATTTGCTAGACAAACTCAATGGGGCTCAATTCTTCACCAAGTTGGATCTTTGCTCCGGCTGCCACCAAATTCGCATGAAGGAAGTCGACATTCCCAAGACAGCTTTCAGAACTCATGAAGGCCATTATGAGTTCCTGGTCATGCCATTTGGTCTCTGCAATGACCCTTCTACTTTTCAGAGTCTTATGAATCACATCCTCAAACCATATCTCAGAAGATTTGTCCTTGTCTTCTTCGATGACATTATCATCTATAGTGGCACCTGGGTGGCACATCTTCAGCATGTCGATCTACTATTGCAACTGCTCTGTAAGCATAAATTATTTGTCAAGATGTCTAAGTGTGCGTTTGGCATGGAAGAAGTTGAGTATTTGGGCCACATTGTGGGGCGTGAAGTTGTCAAGGTGGACCCAAAAAAGATCCAGGCAATGCAAGAATGGCCTCAACCTAAGACTTTGAAGAGCTTGAGAGGATTTTTGGGTCTCACAAGCTATTATTGTAAATTTGTCCGCAACTATGGTCGCATAGCGAAGCCCCTCACTCAACTCCTCAAGAAAAATTCCTTCTTCTGGACTGAGGAAGCACAACAGGCATTTACCGCGCTCAAAAATGCCATGTGTACCACTCCAGTCTTAGCCCTACCGGACTTCACCAAATCATTTGTCATTAACTGTGATGCATCGGGAACAGGTATTGGAGCGGTTTTAATGCAGGAAGGGCAACCATTGGCCTTCACCAGCCAACAACTAAGTGGGAGGAATCTGGGCCAATCTACCTACGAGAAGGAAATGATGGCCATCTTACATGCCGTAGAGACCTGGCGACCTTACTTGTTGGGGCGACGTTTCCAAATCCGCACAGATCATCACAGTCTTAAATATTTTCTGGAGCAGCGCCTATCTTCCCCACAACAAAACAAGTGGCTCGCAAAAATGCTGGGATATGATTATGAGATCATTTACAAGGGAAAGACAACCGGGTAGCAGATGCATTGTCGCGCCAATTTGAGGAGGAAAGTACACTGCTTGCAATTTCCCTCCCAATTCCAGACTGGATTGAAGTGGCTCGCAGGGAATGGTTTTCACATCCAGGGCTCTCCCAACTTATTTCTCAATTGCAGGTGGATCCTAATTCCAGCAAGGGCTACTCGTGGCAGAATGATATTCTTCGCTACAAGGACAGAGTCGTAATATCACCAACATCCACCCTCAAAAGTAGCATTTTGGCAGAATTACACTCATCGCCCATTGCAAGACATTCGGGCTTTCAGAAGACGTATGCGCGCACCAGAAGATCATTCTTTTGGACCGGTATGAAACAGGACATCCTTACTTTCGTAGCAGAATGTGACGTCTGTCAACGCCACAAAGGGAAAACAGTCAACACACCAGGCACATTACAACCATTGCCCATTCCGGCGTCAATTTGGACGGAGGTCTCCATGGATTTCATTACAGGTCTTCCAAAGTCTGGGAACAAGTCAGTCATCATGGTGGTTGTGGACCGACTGTCGAAGTATGCTCATTTCTACGCCCTACCCAAACCATTTACACCAACGTTGGTTGCCCAAACTTTCATGGATCAGATCTTCAAATTGCATTGCATGCCCACTTCTATTGTGTCCGACCGCGAACCAATCTTCACCAGTAATTTTTGGCAGGAGCTCTTCAGAATACAAGGCACTCAACTCAAACTCAGTACTTCATATCATCTGCAAACAGATGGTCAAACCGAAGCCGTCAACAAATGTCTAGAAACCTACCTTAGGTGTTTCACTTCAGAAAAGCAACACCTTTGGGTACAGTGGTTACCTCTGGCGGAATGGTGGTATAACACCAACTATCATGCCACCACCAAAATGACTCCCTATGAAGCAGTCTATGGTCAACTTCCTCCTTCCCCTACTTCTTATCTCACGGGGTGCTCCAAAGTACAAGCCGTGGATCAACTCCTACAACACCGCGCAACCATGCTCACCCACCTGCGCGAGAATCTTCATCAAGCTCAGAACCGTATGAAGCAACAGGCTGACCAACATCACTCAGAGCGCCAATTTCAAGAAGGGGATCAGGTCTTTTTGAGGCTACAACCCTATAAGCAAACATCACTCAAAGACAAGGGTTGTCAAAAGCTCTCTCCAAAATTCTATGGACCATACCAAGTACTTCAGCGCATTGGAGAAGTGGCTTACAAGTTGGCTTTGCCACCTATAGCAAAAATCCACCCAGTTTTCCATGTATCGTGCCTCAAGAAAGTGATTGGGAACAATTGCCGAGTTCAAACCAGTCTACCGGAATTGGACGAGGAAGGGTCAATCTGGCTTCAACCGGAACAGGTTCTAGACACACGAGACAAGCACCTACGCGGCCGCATGATTAAAGAGGTCCTCGTCAAATGGAAAGACACCTCTCCGGAAGATGCAACTTGGGAACCAGCCACTATTCTTCAGCAGTTTCCGCAGCTTCAGCGTTGAGGACAAGGCTAGTCTTAAGGGGGAGGGCATGTTAGGGTCCCACCCTAACCCCCTTATTCATGTCATGGGATCACGTCTTAGTCAGTAGTCAATAAAGCCCATATTAATATTTGTAAGTGGTTAACCCGCAATTAATGAAGGGACCACAGTTAGTTGCAAATGGGCCGGTAGTAATTAAAATAAAGGGTAAATGGGCGGTAGTATCTGCACTACGTCCGCTCTTCATAAAACCCACGGTATTGACCCGTGGTATTGCATGTATGAGTCATATATAAAGGATAGAGACTCCCTGCGAGGAGTATCGTGTCTTGTTTTGTTATCGAGCTCTGCTCTATTGGAGGTTGCCCCTCGAAGAGGCCTGTGAACATTTCTCTCTGAGTAATAAAATCATTGCTATTCTGTGTTCTGGGTATATTTTCTTCGCATATTCTGTGTTCTGGGTATTTTTCTCGCATATTCTCTGTTCGGTATTTCTTTGTAGGTTAAGAAGCATAACAGTGTTATATTGGCATCTGTCTCATTCATTATAGATACATGTATGGAAGTAAATATTTACACAGTTAAAAATTTACAAAAACACTTTAAAAACATTTACATCATAAAATACCAAAATATCTGTCAATATATATATCGAATCCAGTATTTTACATAAAAATATTCCAAAACTTGGGTGTTTTAAGTACAAAATGGCTACTAAACCTAGCTATAAACATCCGCTGGCTATACCAAAGCACTTGCTAATAGAGCCTACTAGTCATGAAATGATAACATTGGTATAGCTATCCTCTAAAGAGGAACCAGAAACCACTCAGGCACACTGACTATGTGTCGCTGCATATGAGCAGGGATCTCCCTCATAGGAAGGGGGACACGCCCATGCTCAAGCCTTCCAGGTTCCTCAGAACCTCATGAAGACTGGCAGCATCACCCCCCACATTAGTCAGTTAGCCTCCTTACCTCACTTAGCGAGGTTTGCCTGTAGGTCGTACCAGTGCCACATTTGTGTCAAGAAAAAAGATTCATGTCAGTACTTGTTCACCCATAAAATGCACAAAAACATAACATAAATATTCAAAAGCTTAAAAATAATTTAAGTAATCTCAAAATCATTCTTACCTTAAGGCCCCTAGTTTGTTCCAGGAGGCAGAATTAAGTCGGGGTTGCTGGTGAAGTCCATGCCCTCATAGGCATAGTCATCAATCATCACAATCTGGACACTAAGCCATTCTAAGAAATATTCTTCGAAAAAATGTCGGATAGGTACTCCTCCTGTGTGAGGATCAAGTGATGCCCATCACCCCTGTCTTGGATCCCTTAGATCAAGGGGACTTAAGCTCATCCGCAAGCGCATAACAGGTACCCTCTCAAGTATCAATGAGGCAATGAGAGTGCCACACCTAGAACTCTGTTGGATTTGAGTCTTGCATGTGGTCAATTCTACCTTCAATTAGTGAAGCACTCCTTGACACCAGTTGAAAAATTGAGGCTAGACAGTCAACTGCAAGTAATAGTTGGTCCTTTGTTGCAACATGGGGACTCTTCGACTCCACCAAATGCACAATCAACCATAAAATGGCCCTCATAAATCTAGACCTAATCCTCTCTATAGGGAATCTATTGCTAGCAAGTCTGGTCTTAGGGATACAGTAAGCTTGAACCATCACTAGGGTGGATCGAGGATCAGGCCTACCCCCGGTCAAGTTTGCCTATGCTCCTCTGCATGAAAATCCGGTCAAAAGGTATATATCATATCGGTCAGTGGTCAACTCATGATCTCCAATCTTGAACACCTATTCATGTTCATCCTAGCGCTGAATAATCCAGCTCAAAAGGTCCTACTGACCTTTCATCAAGTCCAACTTAGCATACTTCATCAACCCATAGTGGCGCAATGCAAGTATGTAAGCGAGATCATTTCACATCAGCAATTCTTGTCGATCATGGGCCCGTTCTCTCCACAGACTATTCATAATGGCTCAAAACCTCAACAAATCAACCCAAAAATCAGTGGAAATGGGGAAAAATTGCTTATAAAATCCCTGCCTGGGGTTTTGGGGTGCACCCTCATGCACTAACACTCCCCTAGTTACATATAGAGAGGATTAATGCCCTCCAGCAGGTCATAAAGGGCGTTTAACGCTCCCTACATGCCTGCTAGGGGGTGTTAGGTGCAGTTAAAGAACTAGGGCTCCTAGTTCTTCAAAAAATCACCCCAAAAGCTGACAAAAAAGACTGAATAATGAAAGATCAAAGTTTTGGCATCTACCTGGGACTGATGGCATGTCGAATGGTCAGCCAGATCTCTCGCAATCCTCCATGGAAAATCTGCTCCTCTTTAGCTCCAAAACACTCTCACAACTCTTAAATGATGCAAATGGTGAAAGTGGAGGCTCAAGAACTCCCTTATAGTCACTTTTGAGACATGATTTATCTTAATTGAAGTCATTAAAGTAGAATTAGCCCATTTCCAATGATAATTATCATGCGCCATGATGCCATACTGACAAAAATTGCTCACGTTTTGATGAAAGAATTTTCAGGATTGAATGACAGAAATGACCATGTGCGATTCTCTATGAGCACTTTCTTTTATGGGATATTTTCTCTCTCTAAAACTGAAAAACCTGGAGTTTTCATTGTCGGGCTCGTTAAATTCTTACAATGACGGTCTGAGCAACTCTTTTTCCCTCTTTTTCTAGCTCACTAAACTGAAAAAGATCGATTGAGAATTATTTTTTGGGACTTTTTTCTCGCTCGTAAAATTGAAAAAAACCTGAGTTCCTTCTTCAGGCTCTATAAACAATTATGAAGAAGCTCTGAGCATTATTTTTAGGAACTTTTCTATCTTGTTAAATCGAAAAAGCCCCATTTTTTCGTCATTGGGCTCGTTAAACACTTACGATGATGATATGAGCGCTTTATTTTTTGTGACTTTTTCTTGCTCTTAAAATTAAAAAAAAAATCCTCGAGTTTTTCCCTTCACCGAGCTCATTAAATATACAAAGAAGGAATGAGCAATTCTTTTACCTCTTTTTCTTTGCTCGCTAAACTAGAAAAGAAACCTTGATTTTTCTTCATTTGACTCGTTAAAATTTAATGAAGGTATTGAGTTTGTCGTCGCGTGACTCATTAAAATTTCACAACAAAAATCGAGTTTACTCCATCTCCTCATACTCGTAACAAAATGAGGTAAACTTCTATTGAGCATAGGTTTCTTTTTATCTAGATTAAGTAGATTAAAATACAGAAAAGGAACTATTCCAATTATACTATTAAACTTTTGTCACACCCAGTTAAAAAATATGACAAAGGGACCACCCTGGAGTCATTATTTACGATCTTTTTAGACTCTCACAATATGAAAAGGCCACTGATTTGTCTCTTCTGGACTCATTAAATTACAATGATGAGGTATAGAGTCTCTTTTTTTGCGATCCTTTTTAGAATCTTAAAACATGAAAAGATCGACGAGTTTTTCCTGTCTGGACTCATTAAACTAATTAGATAAGGCATATAGTCACTCTTTTTACGATCCTTTTCAAACTCTTAAAACTTGAAAAGATCGACGAGTTTTCCTGTCTAGAATCATTAAACTAATCAGATAGGACATAGAGTTGCTCTTTTTATGGTCCTTTTCAGACTCTTAAAACATGAAAACATCGATGAGTTTACCCATCTGGACTCACTAAACTAATCAGATGGGGAAAGTGGACAATACAACTGCATTATGTTCCATATTTTGAAAGAGTTTTTTGGCAACAATCACTCCCTTGAACATGGCACTCCCTTAGATAAACCTTCCTTGTGACGAACTCTCAATATGAATCTTACCATCTTATGAGTTTAGCCTATTTAACTCGATGTTCTTGCATCTCTATATCCTAACACTCTTTGGTGTTCATGAGTCTAGTGCTGCATGGTTAAAACTATTGCCGTGCCTTCTATTATTCAAAGGAAAACCTATATCTTCTGTTTCCTCCATCAAACCATCAAGCATATCCTACCATCATGCCCTCTGTCGCTTTGACCCAATGCTCAAAATATTCCTAAGAAAACAATCATTCTTGTCCCATTTTTTGTCAACTGATGTAGGACACCTTATTACCTACCTTTCAACATGTATCTTCCTATCGACTTCAACACTCTATCTAGGAAGAAGACCCAGAAACACTTCAGTGCCTTGATACTTGCAGACATCAGTGGCAGGTCACCTTGTGTTTGATAAGGGGTTTTCATTATTGGCTCCTGTTTAAACAATTCTATGAGTGTTCAACAATTTTTTTTTCACACTCGTTAGATTATACTGTGCATCTTGGAGACCATCACCATTATCGGTGGCCATCCTTGCATCTGTTAACGTCTCCATTATTGACTTGTAATCAGATGATTTCGTGCATGTTTGACAGCAATGCATACCTTCACATGTATCTGTCTATGCTGTTCGGTGAAGCGGAAATCAAGGACCTTGGGTAGAGGCTTGCATCACTCAGCCTTATTTCCCCTCCCAAGTTGCGGTTATGGTTTTTTGGAGACAACTCATCAGAATGATCCTATGATGACACAGGTTCTGCATTGTGCTTATCAACGACCAGAATCGTCATATCCCTTTTCTCAGAAAATCACTCTAGCATAGCTATTGAGCATGGGAATGCCCGACTCAGGACATGATTTTAGTTGTTTTATATATATGTGTGCTATCAAGTTTCTTGTATCGCCTGAAGATCCAATCCTCTCTCTCTTTTTTTCCAAAGAAAAGGACAGTTAAATATAAAGTATTTTGGCCATCGTCATAGCCTCTGATCTCACATTTTAGGGGGCATCTGTTATACAGGAAAATGACCTCCTCTTTAGCTCAGAGGAAAAAGACTTGGCAACCCTAACCCTACATGCTATATATGTAAGGCTTGGGCCATTGTGAAAGAGGTCAAACCATTTGAAAGGATTGCCTATTTGGCTATCGAGTAGAGTCTCAGACTAAGGCATTAGAAGAGGTTAAGAAGGGAAATAGAGAGAGAGGAGCTGGAGGGGTAAGGGAAGGCTGAAGCAACTGATGGTTGTAATCACTCTTTCTACATCAATATAGAACTGCAGTTGTGTTGTCCACTCCGTGATGTTGGTAGTATAACTTGTTTATATGTTTATCTAATGTCTTCTAGCATGAGTGGCTTAGTTATATGCAACTAGATATCTTTTCTATGTTGATGCATTTGTTTATCAAGGTTTTATGCTGTGATATTACGCTTTTATTTTCTATGCGCGAGTTTCGATCTGGAGCTGGCTCATGGGTCTTCCTCCTAGCTGCATTGCGCTCTCCAACAACACCACACTAAGGCTCGAGGTAATAATTCCTTCTCGATTTGATATTGGTTTGTTAAAAATAGATGTGCATGTATCTTTGTAACAACTGCAGCTAATTTGACTGTCTACCGAGGATCCCAGGAAGATCCTTGAGGGTTTTCTACATCACCAAACACCCATGAATTAATCCCTATAGAAAAACTTGCAATCAATGCACATTAGTCCACTAGGCATAAATATCTCACTTCGAATCATCTCATTAAAAAAAATACAATCAAAATATGTAATAAATTGTGAGAAGAGTTGATTTGACTATGCTAGGAGGTGGATTAAGGTCCA